>WBZZ01006713.1:265000-279823 GCA_019918135.1 Paulinella micropora | reverse complement strand
AGAAGGAGGAGGAAGAAGAAGAAGAAGAAGAAGGAGGAGGAGAGGAGAAGAAGGAGGAGAGAAGAAGAAGAGGAGGAGGAGGAGGAGAAGAGAAGAGAAGAAGGAGGAGAGAGGAGAGGAGGAGGAAAGAAGAAGAAGGAGGAGGAGGAGAAAGAAGAAGAAGGAGAGGAGGAGAGAAGAAGAAGAGGAGGAAGAGGAGAAGGAAAAGGAGAGGAAAGAGGAAGAAGATGGAGGAGGAGGAGAGGAAGAAGAAGGAAGAGGAGGATGACCAGCTGAGTGGGTTTCCCCCTCTGGATTCGGGGAAGGTTCGCGTGTGGGCCCACAAAGGAATTTTCACATTCCTATCCGGATTAGATTATCAAGACTGGTATCATTATTATTATTATTATTATTATTATATTATTATTATTATTAATTATTATTATTATTATTATTATTATTATTATTATTATTATTATTATTATTATTATTATTATTATTATTATTATTACTGGATACTGTAGCATAGTTTACAGAAAGGAGTTAGTTACTAGCTTTAGTATAGTTAGCTAGTGTGTGTGGCCTTCTATCAGTGAGCCTTTCCCTGTCTTTTTTTTTCGAGTATAATCCCTCTAACGGGAAGCGCTGTCATTTTTTTTTAATTTCATACTGTTATTATTATTATTATTATTATTATTATTTTATTATTATTTGGACACCGTGATAGCCCAGTGGTCAAGTTCTACCATCTGGGCCCTGTCGCCAGTTCGATTCCCGTCGTGCCACCAGTATTTTCATTGAACATACCGATCCATCTGGACCAGTATTTTCATTGAACATACCGGCCGTCTGGAAGTGTTGGAACTGCCCTTGCGGGGTGTCATTAGAGCTTATCGTCAATTCTTCGTACTCCCCTCACGGGTGAGACGATGGAGGCGCATGTGCAGAAATGCATCAGCCATTGACAGAGAAGCACTATTATTATTATTATTATTATTATTATTATTATTATTATTATTATTATTATTATTATTATTATTATTTTATTATTATTATTATTATTATTTTATTATTATTATTATTATTATTATTATTATTATTATTATTATTATTATTATTATTATTATTATTATTATTATTATTATTATATTATTATTATTATGTGGCACCGCGATAGCCCAGTGGTTAAGGTCTACCATCTGGGACCTGTCGCCAGTTCGATTCCCGTCGGTGCCAGTATTTTCAAAGGATATTTTCTTTGAAAGTATTGGTCTGTCTGGAAGGCTTGGAGCTGCCTTGCGGGGATGTCAGTAGAGCCTATAGTCAAATCTTCGTACTCCCCTCGCGGGTGAGACGATGGAGGCACATGTGCAGAAATGCATTCGCCATTGACTGAGAAGCACTATTATTATTATTATTATTATTATTATTATTATTATTATTATTATTATTATTATTATTATTATTATTATTATTATTATTATTATGGACACCGTGATAGCCCAGTGGTCAAGTTCTACCATCTGGGCCCTGTCGCCAGTTCGATTCCCGTCGGTGCCACCAGTATTTTCATTGAACATACCGGTCCGTCTGGAAGTGTTGGAACTGCCCTTGCGGGGGTGTCATTAGAGCCTATCGTCAATTCTTCGTACTCTCCTCACGGGTGAGACGATGGAGGCGCATGTGCAGATTTGCATCAGCCATTGACAGAGAAGCACTATTATTATTATTATTATTATTATTATTATTATTATTATTATTATTATTATTAGCTTTTTCTTCTGTTCCTCTTTTATTATTTATTATTATTATTATTATTATTATTATTATTATTATTATTATTATTCAGCCCAATGGCCTCAAGGCGTTAAACTGTGACGCTAACTCATAACCCTTTGGTGGTAGATGCTGGGGAGGAGGGTCGTTGCGCGCGTAAAAGATCTTAAACTCCGCATATGCTGGTTGATAGCCCAGGACCCAGCAGACACCAGATTGTTATGGGTGGGGTTTTGAGGCAGCTCTAGCAACCGCGCTTGGTGTATGCACTTGCACATTCGGTGACGTCTTGCAAGAGGTTGCTGGGACTGCGGAATAACCTCGGCTTAGTGCAGTCTTGCCCTCAGGAGCTCCATCGGTGGCCCCGATCATCAGGCGAGAGACTGACACGGGGGGGTGGAGGACCTCGAACAAGGGTATTGGAGGCTTATGTCCGTTGAGGATATGCCATTAGCTGCATCAGTACGCCTCAGATATAGTATTATTATTATTATTATTATTATTATTATTATTATTATTATTATTATTATTATTATTATTATTATTATTATTATTATTATTATTCAGCCCAATGGCCTCAAGGCGTTAAACTGTGACGCCAACTCATAACCCTTTGGTGGTAGATGCTGGGGAGGAGGGTTGTTGCGCGCGTAAAAGATCTTAAACTCCGCATATGCTGGTTGATAGCCCAGGACCCAGCAGACACCAGATTGTTATGGGTGGGGTTTCGAGGCAGCTCTAGCAACCGCGCTTGGTGTATGCACTTGCACATTCGGTGACGTCTTGCAAGAGGTTGCTGGGACTGCGGAATAACCTCGGCTTAGTGCAGTCTTGCCCTCAGGAGCTCCATCGGTGGCCCCGATCATCAGGCGAGAGACTGACACGGGGGGGTGGAGGACCTCGAAAAAGGGTATTGGAGGCTTATGTCCGTTGAGGATATGCCATTAGCTGCATCAGTACGCCTCAGATATAGTATTATTATTATTATTTAGGGAGTACATAGGCCATCGGTCCCTTTCCATGGGCTGATTGGTATAAAGCTCCTAGATTAATGTTCTATGCCGTCACTTCCTTTATTCCACCGATTGGTGTGGAGACTTTCCTTATGGAATGGAGGACTGGATGCACATGGCCTTTTGGCTCAGCAATTGGCAGACGATACATATTATTATTATTATTATTATTATTATTATTGCAATTGGCAGGAGATACACTATTATTATTATTATTATTATTATTATTATTATTATTATTATTATTATTATTATTATTATATTGTTATTATTATTATTCGATAGCATAGTTTAGAGAGGGGAGTATAGATACTTAGCTTTAGTATAGTTAGCTAGTGTGTGTGGCCTTCTATCAGTGAGCCTTTCCCTGTTTTTTTTTTTCGAGTATATTTCTTCTAACGGGAAGCGCTGCCATTTTTTTTAAATTTAAACTCTCTTTTTATTATTATTATTATTATTCCTCTTTTGCTGCTGCTTTAATTAGCTTGCTCTTTAAGTTCACATCCGAGGACAACAAACATCGGGAGGGGGCGCTCGCGCTCGACGTTGCACTTACAAAGTACAACAATTTCGAACTGAAGGCGTCCACGCAAGTGGAGACATGTGAGGGTGAAACTTCACCTTGTGCTCCCGGGTCTTTTTCCCTATAAGTATGAAAGATTTTTATAAACTGATTGTTTATTTTTTATTTGCAGGCTCTTCATTGTCTTTCCCATTGGTTGGCGCAAGAAGACTCCTGCGCAAGTCAATCGAGGTACTGTATGTTTTTCAAAATTCACAAGCTGCACATATTTTTTATACTTGGATGTTGCAGGATCGAAGCGCTTCATTTTTGCTGCGCGCGAGGTCGACACTGACGGCGATGGCAAGGCTGACGAAATCCAATATCAGCTCATGGGTTTTTTTGGTTTTAACCTTAAACACTCTTGCATGCTTGATCCGTCGCCGATGGACTTCGAGAAGCAGGTGAAGCCCGCGTGGCTCCTCTACGTCGGTAACCCCACGAACCCGCCTATGATTTGCAACTGGCGGAAGCGGGAGCTTTTGCTTCTGTACGAAGCAAACAAGGTCATTTCTTCTTCTTCTTCTTCTTCTTCTTCTTCTTCCTCTTCTTCTTCCATTTTCTTTTTCTTCTTCATATACATGTTATTATTCTTTTTCTCCACCAGCTCCATCTTTTTTTTTTTTTTTTTTGTTTTTTTTTTTTTGTTTTTGTTTTTGTTTTTTTTGGCATCTTCCTTTTCTTTATTTTGCATATTTACTGCATGCTCGCCTGAAACGTTAGAAGAAGAATCAAAAAAAGGGCCCGACTGAGCCTCGCTCTTCGGGCAGGCCAAAAAAACTGAGATTCGGTAGCAACATTGTATGTAATGAAAAATGAAGGATGTATGTAATATTGTTTGGTTCTTTGTGCAGAATCCATCGACGTCGACGATGTTCCAGACGTTCCAGACGTCCCTGAAGAAGAAGAGACCCCTGAGCCTCCTATGCCTAAGGGGTCCAGCAAGAAAAAGCCAGGTACTAGCAAATTTCATCTTTTTTTGTGTGCTTTTTTTTCAGTGTTTCTAATTTCTGACGTGACTAGGCAAGCCGAAGTCCAAAAAGCCCGCGGTCGACGCTGATGAAGTGGACATGTCGTTGGAGGTATAATCTTTCCTACTCCTTCTTCTTCTTTTTCTTTTTTTTTGTGAGGGGGGGGCCCCCGGGGGGTCAAAAGGTCTCTTTGGGCGCCGCAGCATATAGTTTAGAGAGGGGAGTATAGCTACTAGCTTTAGTATGGCTAGCTAGTGTGTGTGGCATTCTATCAGTGAGCCTTTCCCTGTCTTTTTTTTTCCGATTATAATCTCTCTAACGGGAAGCGCTGACATTTTTTTTTCAAACTTTATTATTATTATTATTATTATTATTATTATTATTATTATTATTATTATTATTATTATTATTATTATTATTATTATTATTATTATTATTATTATTTAGGGAGTACATAGGCCATCGGTCCCTTTCCATGGGCTGATTGGTATAAAGCTCCTAGAGTGATGTTCTATGCCGTCACTTCCTTTATTCCACCGATTGGTGTGGAGACTTTCCTTATGGAATGGAGGACTGGATGCACATGGCCTTTTGTCTCAGCAATTGGCAGGAGATATACTATTATTATTATTATTATTATTATTATTATTATTATTATTCTTTGTTGTTGTTGTTGTCGTTGCTGTTGGTTTGTTCTGCCACTGCCTTGTTCGCAAGAAATGAACGACTTCTTTCAAAACAACGGCGACCGGTATTGTATTCAGGGTAGTTCGTCCGCCGGCGTGTCGAAAGAAGTCGTTCAGGATCTTGTGAACAAGGCAATGTCAGAACAAGCCGCATCCATTAAGGAAATGCTAGCAGAAGAAAGAAAGTTGAGAGAGGAGGAAAGGAAGAAAAAAGAAGCGCAAGATCGGAAGGAAAAAGAGGCGCAAGAGAAGCGACAACGGGAAGAGGAGAGAAGAAAGAGGAAGAATTCGAAGAAGGAGAAGGAGGAGGAGGAGGAGGAGGAGGAAAGCTCAGAAGAAGAGAACGAGAGAGTGAAGAAGAAGATGAAGAAGAATAACAAGAACAAGAAAAACTATGATGATAATGATAACAACAACAACATCAGCAACAACAACAGCAACAACAACAACAACAACAAAAATAGTAAGAGCGAGAGAGAAAGCTTGCTGGAGGATCTCATCGCGCGGATGGCAGCTGGCGCTCTGTCTGCTGGTAACTCACCTTCCACCCCCCAACGCGGCACCGGTCTCACCGCTCCCAGCTCACCTAACGCATGGGAGTTTGTTTTAGCATCGCTTGCGCTGACTCGGCGCTAACTTCAAATGCACGCACCAGGTAGTTTGCATAGCTTTCACTTTTCTCCTTCATCTGAAAGATGTTTGAATTTGTTTTGTGTTTTTTTTCTTTGTAGTAGTGTAGTATTAATCGTAATTTTTTGCACTGGCAGGTTTGTTATGGTCGAAAGCGTGATTAAGAACGTTTGTCGCGTGCAAGAGTTAAACAAACTTCTAATTTAGTTAGTATGATATTACGGAGTTAGATTTATTATTTTTTTTAGTAATTAAAGAAATTTTGTTGTAGAATCTATGTATTTTGCGTGGCGACATCGCACTTCTCTTCCTCCCCCGTTCCCCCCTCCCCCCTCCCCCCCCCCGGGGGGAATTTATTGTAGGTAAAAGCAATGTTTATTATCATAATAAAGTAAAATGCTTAATGTAAACAAAGATAAACAAACTTAAAAGCAAATTCTGCATGTTGGGCATTGTTATCATCATAGATTCATAGTAGCCGGGACTATGAAAAAGGAGAAAGATTACCGTGTCGGACCGGTTCCTGCCCACCTCTGAAGATGAAGTTAAAGTGTATTACAATTAATAAAAACATGTTTTAATATTATTTTTATATGTTCTGCAATCAGTGAATTGATTTCCTTTCATTTCCACACGTTTTCAAAAAAGTCCATATACTTCATGGAAAATTTCGGAAAAAGGGATACCCCCAAGATTGTCGAATGTTTAGTTGTAGGAGGCTTCATATTGATATCACAAAGTCAAACTAGGAAGCTTTAAAACAACTGGCAAATCATTTTAATACGTTATTCAGCTTATTCAATATTATTTTTACTAAATAAAACACATTTTCAATGTCTGAATCAAAAAGTGCAAAATCACCTGTAGGACAATTTCGGAAAAATTGATACCCCACATTTGGCCGAATCACTTGTTGATACTACTATTATCCTGCCATATAATGAGAAGGCGATATGGGCGCAGGAAATAAGGGACCGGCTTATTGATCATCCTATACCGGTACCCTCTCGCAAGCAACAGCTAGTGGTGGCTTGTCGTATGGGAACTCGTGAGCAGAGCAGTGCACACAAGCGGAAGCTCAGAGACCTCGACAAGTTAAAATTGATACCGCAAGCATTCACATGCTTTGATGGTTTTTACACCCGTAAAGCTCCTTTGCAATACGCGAGACTCATTGACATGCTGGTGGAGCTCGGTAAAGATGATGAGCCGGACACGGTCACGTATGAAAAGACGGGCCTAGATGATGTCTCGGAAGAGGACTTAGGCTTGGAGGAGGACAGAGAACCCCTCAAGCAGCATAAGCAGATGTCTGATGAAGATTTTCAAGAGGCGGCGCAGAAAATATTGGAAGAAGGAGTAGGCACGGAGAAGGAGAAGGAGCTTTTAAAAGCCAAATTAGAGGCGAACAAGGAAATTTTTGACCCTCCACATGCAGGTGGTGTCAAGCCTGAAGATTTCACTGCGGTTATTTACAAAATACCGGGTGCGGAGCCGTCACCGGCACCACGAAGGGCGAATTTGAGTATACATGAGGCGAAAATAGCGGAGGAGCTAGCAAGACAGCTGCTCAATGAGGACTTTATTGAGAGATCAACATCTCCAATAGTCTCACAACCGAGAATAGTGCCGAAGCCAGGAGGAGAGTGGCGCCTGACAGTTAACTATGCTCGTGTTAACAAGGTGCTGGAGGAAGAGAGAAATCCTCTCCCGACATTAGAAGAAGGAAGGAGAGTACTGCGGAATGCAAAATTCTATTCGGTCATTGACCTTAAGAATGGCTTCTGGCAGATACCACTGGAGGAAAAGTCCAGATGGCTGACGGCGTTTGTGGTGGGTATGGAAATATACCAATGGAAAGTGCTTCCGATGGGCCTCAAGCAAGCCCCAGGACTTTTCCAGAAGGCGATGCAGAAGATGTTGAGCAGTCAGTACGATGATTTGTCTGACGGTGGCTTTATGAGAAGGCGGGGACAGAAGGCGGGAGAATATGCATTTTGCTATATCGATGACATTATCGTATACTCTAACACAATGGAGGAGCATATCGATCATTTGTCCGATATATTCAGGCGCATCGGAGCTTTTGGTCTGAAGTGCAATCTAAAGAAGTGTCAACTTGCCAAGACGAGTGTGACATACTTAGGGTACGAGATCTCCCATAATCGAGTCTCGATATCCAAAGAGAAGAGGGAGGAGATTATGAATCGACCGATACCGAAGAACCGCACTGAATTGCACTCATTCCTTGCGATGGCGCAATACTATAGCCAGTTTATACCCGATTGGGGTGCAACACGGGCTAAAGTGGAGAAAATGATAGATTTTGGAGACTTTGAGAAGTGGGACGAAGAGGCTTTGCAAGCGTTTCATGCGCTCAAAGATCTCATTTATAAAGACCCGAAAGACGGAGGACTGGTGTTAACGATGCCCGACTTTACGAAACAATTCGTAGTCGATACAGACGCATCTAAGTTTGCGATTGGGGCTGTATTACAACAAGAGGATGAGGAGAAGAAATTACGCCCAATCATGTTTATTAGTAGGAAGTTGTGTGCGGCGGAGAGAAACTATTGCACAAGGCAAAGAGAGGCGTTGGCGGTAGTATGGGCCCTCAAGAGGCTCAGAGAGTATTTGTGGGGAGGACCTCAATTTACTGTCAGAACTGATCATCATAACCTGTTATGGTTGATGAATCATGAACAGACGGGACGGCTGGCGCGGTGGCAAGCGTTCTTGTCTTGTTTCGATTTTACAATGGTCCATCTACCGGGAAAGCGAAATGTGGTCGCTGATAGCCTCTCTAGGCTAGAGTTTAACTCAGAAGTATCGGCGTTGGTGTCCACGGTGGAGATGGAAGACTTGTCCACTGACAAGGTGTATGAGGTCAGCCACATTGAGGCGATGGAGATGGCGAGTGGAGTCCGATATGACCGCACAGGTCTACGGTACAGTCCACAAGGCCCGGATCACGGGATATGTTGTGAGCTACATACCCAGGAGGACGCTGAGTGGTCCTATGAGGTATATGAGAATGCGAAGGCGAACATAAGAGAGGAAGAGGAGACGCAGGAAGTTTATGCGGAGCCTCCTCAAGAGCGGAGAAGTGACCTAGACGATGACCCGGAAAGAATCGGGGTACGGCTAGAAGATGGTACTATCCATATAGCCTCGCCTACCGCATGGAGGCAACAACAGGCTCAAGATCCGGAGTTTAAAGAACTGATACAGTTATATCAGAACCCGGATGAGCTACGGATGACGAAAGCGATCAAAGATCAGATGAAGGAGATGGGATGGAGAGATGGTCTACTGTGGTACAAGGGCCTTCACGGTCGCTATGCGTCACAGCCGGACAAATGGACCCTTTGGGTACCGGAGAGTCTGAGACGATTTATATTTGTCGCAGCCCACAATTGCCCACTTTTGGCGCATCCGGGTCGACAACGAACTCATATGTTCGTAGCGAGGCGATTCTGGTGGAAGAAGATGAAGGAGGAGATAGATCAGGCGGTGGATGCATGCATCCCCTGCAAGATAAACAAAACACCACTGAAGGCAAATTTCGGCCTGATTGGCGAATTTCCTCTTCATGCGGGGATGTTTGAGTTTATACACATTGATCATGTGGGACCTTTCCCAGAATCGAAGGATGGTTACAAATACCTCCTTACGGCTATTGACAGAGCCACCAACTATGTGTGGATCATCCCTGTCAAAGACGTTACCGGCAAGACGACGGCCGAGGCGCTGATCGATAGGATCATCTCACAGATCGGAGTACCAAGAAAGATATGTTCTGATCGAGGCTCGGACTTTAATAACGAGGTCATCGACAAACTATCTAAGTATTACGGGATGAAATGGCAATATGTTACTGCCTATAACCCGCGAGCAAATGGGAAAATCGAGCGGGTACACAGACCCCTCAAAGCCTCGCTAAAGATGTATTGCACGAAGAAGGAGAATCAAAGAGCATGGGTCGAGGCAGCACCATCATTTGCGTTTGCAATGAACTGTCTACCCTCTATGGCGTTAGGAGGCTCGAAGAGCCCAATCTCGCCATATCAGTTAGTATATGGGCGTGAGCCTGATATCCCGACTTCGCTCCTTCACCCAAAAGACACTTGGGCGGATGCGGATGAGTTGTTTGGGATGAGACTTAGAGTGAAGATGGAGGCGGAACAAATAGTCAGGGCGCATAGAGAGGCGGAGCGCCGAAAGACTGATGCTTAAGGGGTACGACAAGCGCACTTGGATCAGATCAAGTTCCAGGTCGGGGATATTGTACTATTGTACCATCCTCAAGTCCCGAAGGGAGTCAGCTCTAAGCTGTTCACTCACTGGAAAGGACCTTATCAGATTATGGAACAGACGGGACCTCTGAATTACAAGATCAGGGGTAGAGGGAAGATGCAAATTGTGAATGTAAGAAGGCTGATTAAGTATGATCCCTTCTTACTGGAAGATGAATCCGTTGAGGAGGCGTTAAAACGGATGAAGGATGATTTCAAAGAGGTGCCGCCCATCCACAAGGAGGCTGGCATAGACCAAGACGATGCTTATCGGGCACCGATAGCTGAGAAGGAGGAAAGTGAGGTGGACAGCAAGGAGAAGACTGACCGCATAAGCGCGGTGGGGACTCAGTCCAAGTCTCCGCGAGAGCATAGCAGAAAGAAGGAGAAGATCACAGAGGCGCAGCTAAGGAGAGCGCGGAATGATCTTATCAACGACCAACCGAGGAAGGCGATGAGGTCGATGAGATCAAAGGACGTCCACCAGGAGGAGGAGGGGACGGACACTGACCCAAACGCGGGCAACGTTGAGATTGTCCATGAGCGATGGAAGGAAGGCGATGCGATAGCAACCATCGCATGGGTGAAAAATGTTTTCTATCTGATGAGACCAGCGGAACAACATGTCGCTGATGACACTCTCTCAGACTTATACTTGATGCGGGTCGTGGCGGTCCCACGACAGATGCGTGTCACACGGACACTCAAAATATCATCAGCCGCAAAGATAGTACAACCGATACTCCAGTTCTGGAGAAGTATGGACCCGGTTGAGGATCCAAAGGCAAGACATTATCTGCCAGTATATAAAGACGCAAAAAGTCTCGAGACATGGGATGATACAATTACTCCCAGAGACAAGGATACTGCGTGGACCATTCGGACACTGCCAAGAGGAGTGCTTGATGTCCCTTTTGAATTATCGTTGGGGCGGAATCCCTAATAAGATCTGGGACATTCTCGAACAGTCAAAGTTCGATCTGACTTTTGTTGGTGGTCCTCCACCAGGCAAAGAAATCCGCGCCAGACGACGAAGGCAGTGACAAAGAAACTATTTTTCTTTATGCGTCTCAAATAAACTGATTGATTGCCCACGGCGTATCATGATTTGATCATGCATCATCAGTTATCAATATGAATATTAAAAAGACTCAGTGATATAACTTGGCATTCGATCGCAACATACGAGTGCGAAAGGTCGATCGACGATGATACTACACCGTATACGGGGATCGCTAGTGTATTGAGAGATGGTGTTCCCGGGTATGACCCTTTCCAAGTCCTGGGATGATGTTCTCAAAAATGAAATGTTCTCTGAAACTTTCATTAAATTATTTTTTACGATAGATTATATACTGTCGTACCTGAGCACGGTCAATCTCTACTTGTGTCGGTATATCGCAGGGTCGGGTACATACACCTCGACTTCGGATATAGCTATTAGGACTGGCCCCCTAATACTATATCATAGGATATCCGCCTTATACAAGGGTATGTCATTAAAAAAGACAATGTACTTACGATCTCCCTGTGAATAATAATAATAATAATGATAATGATAAGAAGAAGAAGGAGATCAAAGGGGGAATCGTACTACAGCACCACGTTGCTTGTATTTTTTATTAATAGTACGTTTGTTCTTGACATACTGCTGAAAAAAAAAAAAAGAAATTGAGGGGAAGGAGTTCAAAATTTACAAGAAAGGCTAGAGAATCCGCTTTGACGTGCTGTATGAGGATATATTTATCGTCTTTTAGCGTCTATCCGTGGGTCGATGCGCTGTGTGGCATGACTCCATAGCGCATACTATTTGCAGAAAGAAATCAGAAGGTGTATGACGAAAATGCTATTTCCGTCATAAAATCGGGAGGTGTTACTGTAGGCATCACCCCCCGGATAGCAGGTAAAAAGTACCTTTTCCTGGCCCGGGTGACAGGTGCACCAGCTTGTTTTTCAGTATTATTTGTCCGGATTTGGACCTGATGCCATTTTATTCCTGGTCTGTTGCCGTTTTCCTTTTTGGCTTCACTGAGCTAATACAACGAGACATCATTCTCATTCTTGAGGACTGTGTTTGGTTGTATTACCGACTTTTTTTTCGAGCTATCGTTGGGGGCATTACAGCTGAAGCAACGGTTGTTGCTTTATAAGGAAAGCAAAGCGTTGCATTTTGACGCTGAGCTGCATTGCAAAAGTGTTCACGGCACTGCTCTGCCATGCTTCTCTGCAGGTCAGCTTGGATAATAGTGACGTCTGCGGTGCCTCGCGGCTGCGGGCCAAAAAGTGCTTCCTGTGTTCGGGCAGCACATCTTGGCCCACACGAGACTAGCCAGTCTAGTTAAATAGTACAGATTTTGATTGGAATTTCGTTTTGGTTTGAATTTTGATTTGGTTGGAAATTTGAATTTTTCAAATTAACAACTATATTCGTCCGCAAAATATCCTAAATTTTTGCAAAATGTTACAGTTATTAATAAATTGGAAAATTTGAATTTTTGTCACAAAAAAAAAAACTATCACAAAAATGAAAATCTGACACAAAACTTGAAAAGTAATTATTTTTTCTCTCTTGAATATCGTCAGCAATATTTAAGGGGTAAGGGGTCAAGAAAGAATTTTAAAAACTCATATTGAACTTTTTTAAAATAAAAATTATCGTTTTCTTTTACCAGTTCCGGTAATATCGCAGATTATCCTTGATGCTACACCGGCTACATCCGTTGTCGCCTGGTATGATCATTTTAAAAAAATATTTATGGGATCGAGTAAATATATTAATTTCTTTTTGTTAATTTTTTATGGACTTTATCAAGTAAAACATTTTATTTTTGATCGTGTAAAGATCTACGGGAATCGAAGCAACATATCACACACGTCATGAAGGCGTGAGGGATGGAAAGTCCCATCGCTAAAACATGCATAAAAGTGATACTTTACCAGACGTGCCTGTGTGAAGTTTCTGTCCACCACGATTCCATACAGGCGCGCGTGTTTTCCTGTGTGAGCCGCCACAGCTCTAAGAGTGGTGAGGAGTTGACGGAGCCACTCGTCTTCAGTTTTTTCGCCACTGATGACTTCAACGAAGAGAATAGTCTGAAGGTAGACCTGGTCTAGTCTTTGGTTTTTTGTGGCGTAAGCCTTCGGAAGGATCAAGAAATCAGGTCGGGTCGTCAAATGCACAACATGTTTCTTTGAGTCCTGAATGTTGACTTTGATGTTGTACTGGTTGTCATTCTCGACATTCAAAGCAGCATAAAGAGCCGAATGTTTCGTGAAATCGGCGAAATTTTTGACTTCCTGGTCCACGGAGGCGAACTCATCCAAGTTCACCTTCCAACTGTCGTCAATCAAACCTAATACCTGATTGGAGATGAATGTGGTGATGGCCTTGCCTTCTTTAGTGTTTGTCCCAACCCAGGAACCATTGATGCTCTGACGCTTTCGGATCTCTGCGGGTATCTCGGTTTGAATAAGAATATCGGAATGAAAAACACCTCCAAGCATCCCCACCTTCAATCCTTCCACTCCTTCCACAACAGTCTGGAGTCGCTTTCGGTCCTCTTCTTGACCACCAAGGATCCCCGCCTTCAATCCTTCCACTCCTTCCACAACAGTCTGGAGTCGCTTTCGGTCCTCTTCTTGACGCTTCCGGTCCTCTTCTTGACGCTTCCGGTCCTCTTCTTGACGCTTCCGGTCCTCTTCTTGACGCTTCCGGTCCTCTTCTTGACGAATCTGAAGTTGCTTCACTAGCGTCGCAACCAGATCCATACTTGCTACAACACCCACACAACACAGACGACTTCTTTTTCTCAAAGATGATTGAGGGAATGAAAGAGATACAAGCCAATCAAACGAGATACAAGCCAATCAAACGAAGAAAAGAAAGGTGAGAAACAAAGGAAACAAGACAACCACCATCATCTAAAAACAACACAACTTCTTTTTCTCAAGATGAATGAGGGAAGGAAGGTGAAATAGATGGTCAATAATTGACCTTCAATGCTTCGCTCAAAGCAATTGGTTGCAGTTGCGTCCTTGGAATCCTTTCCGCAGTGCTTACACACCCGGGTGGTGGTGTCAAACTCATGCTGTGTGATTTTGGAAGCCGACATGTTCAGGTTTGAGGGAAACGATTTTACCAAAGGGGTAGTAGTAGTAGTAGTTTAATAGGAAAGCAGTTTCCTTTACGGAAACTATACTCCTAAAGACAAACCAGAAGCAGGACTACTGGGATTACTTATTTCAAGCTATCGCCTACAGGGACAAAAAAACAGCGATTTTGGTGCCACCTATCACCATCAATCCCATGGTGCCACCTATCATCATCCATCCCAGAGGTTTTATGGTGCCACCTATCATCATAAGGAAAAAAATTTTCAGTTCAGACATCTCACTGCAATAAGTAGTGCATGATTGCAATTCTATCTGCCCAGTTTCGCTCTGCTCTATACTTTTCGAATTCCCTCAATATGTCCCTCATTACTCTTTATTCTTTCGTCTTCAATAGTACTTTCTTTTCCTTCCTCCCTGTTCAATTCTAGGATCTTTTCCTTCCTCCCTTCCATCTTCTTCTTCTTCTTCTTCTTCTTCTTCTTCTTCTTCTTCTTCTTCTTCTTCTTCTTCTTCTTCTTCTTCTTCTTCTTCTTCTTCGTCTTCTTCTTCTTCTTCTTCTTCTTCTTCGTCTTCTTCGTCTTCTTCTTCTTCTTCTTCTTCTTCTTCTTCTTCTTCTTCTTCTTCTTCTTCTTCTTCTTCTTCTTCTTCTTCTTCTTCTTCTTCTTCTTCTTCTTCTTCTTCTTCTTCTTCTTCTTCTTCTTCTTCTTCTTCTTCTCCTTCTTCTTCTTCTTCTTCTTCTTCTTCTTCTTTAATAAAGCGAAATTGTACAGAGACTAGAGTCAGAGCTAATTCAGAAAT
>WBZZ01006713.1:257500-260000 GCA_019918135.1 Paulinella micropora | reverse complement strand
TTACATCTAGTAGTATTTTGAGTTCCGTTACTTCATTATGATAAGTTCCGTTTTATTATCAACTGCCACTGTCATAACTTGATCAAGTTATGTTGATTAATATTGATTCAACTTGAGTTCAGTGAACTCAAGTTCATATTGATTAAGTGATGATTGATTAATCTTGATTAATCAGTATTGGTCGCCGGGATTATTAATAACGTGACATCATAAGACGCCGGGTTGATTACTTGAATATTGCCTGGACTTGCATTGGCTGATTAATATGATTTTTTTTGCATAATCTTGATTAACCCTTAACCGGTTTGCCACTTTTGTGGATCTAAAGCCACGTTTGGGGATCCGACCCAATTTCAAGTTTTCAATCCGGCCGGGCCTATTTGTGGTTTTTGACAGTTATATTATTAAATTCAATTGAACTAAACCCGGTGGAAGCTAATTGTGTAAAAAAACCGTTCTTTAATAACTAATAAAACCTTGACAATCACTGTCACAACGGCTGCCTCTTACATTTCCCAGATGGAGCGAAATGATTGACTGTGTGCCACGGAAAACATTCTCCAGTTCGGCAAAAAAAAATAGCGACAATCGCTGCAATAAGCACTGGTACGCTTGCGGATTCCATTACTAGCACACACCGCACAACAAACCGAGTTCTGCTTACTCGCGCCGCGCTTACCATCACTCGCCTCGTTTGTAAGACTTACCAAATGGCCAGGGCATATCACACGCTTGCCCCTCGCTGCGCTCCTAGAACCTCCAAAAAGCCCCGCATAAGACACCAAACCCTCAATAAGTTCCTTGAGCATGTCTTTGCGTGTTTTTTCTTCATGAAACTGTTTGTAGATGATAGTTGTGTTTGTAACCGCAACATCTAACAAACCCGCAAATAACTTGAACCAAGGCTTGTTGAATCTTACCGCCTTCTCAACTCCGTAACGAAGTCGTAACTGATCGCCTGTATCAACGCCGCCCATGTGCTGAGTGTATGTCTTGGAAATTTCAAAACAATTCACTGGAACCGTAGCTCCACCCCCCCCATGCAGCCTCCTTTCAACGTGGCTCATGGTACCCCCCAACACGGTTGACAAAAAATAAACCACCTGGGTGTCTTTCCAAGCAACAGCATGCATAGTGACTCCGTTATGACTCCAAGTGGCCATTGCGGACGTGCCCCGGTCACTATTCTTCTTGACTTCGTCCAGTAGCTCCTTTGCCGCCCTCAGCCTGGGTTTGACAACAGTGCCAATGCAGTTCATGCCCCTCTTTAGGACACAGTCAAAAAACAACTGCAGCCCTGTGTAAAACCTATCTAAAGCGATGATTCTGCCGCTTTGGTCGATGCCGGCTAGGTCTAAAAGCTTCATAACAACTGCATACGTCATTCCGTGCCCAGAATCGTCCTGCACCGTTCCCTCACCCTCATAATAAAGCAGCGTATAAAAATAGCCTGTTACTGAACAGCACAGAGCAAACAGTTTGAATCCCCATTTGATGGGTTTTTTCGGTAAGTATTGCCTGAGGTAGGTACGCCCTTTAAAAGGGATCATTCCCTCGTCGATTGACACCCACTGACCCAATTCCCACAGCCTAGGAAAATTTTCTTGTATAATCTCAATAAAGACTCGAACATTGAAAAGTTTGTCATACTGAGGGGAGTCACGAGGAGCTGCCAGACGGGGGTCAGTGAGATGAAAATAACGTTTGATATTCTGATACCTCACGTACCCCATGATGCTTGCAAGGTCTGGCCACTGCCAGAAGTCTGACACAGCGCCAATCCAATAATCTGTTTCAGCAGGCAACCCCATCACCCCCATCATTATAAGGATCGCCAAAAATGAAAGTATGTCAGATAGTGTCACGGGTACCCAAGGCCGCTGACGCTCTGAGGGGTTGAGATTACGTTTCCAGGTTGCATACTTGTTGGTGTTTCTTGTGACATTCTGCCAGAATTGCGGGGGTAAGAACATAAAGAAAATATCCACCATACTGAGGAGGTCGGGGGAACGCACAGAAAGTGATGCCCTGGACTGCCCTTCGAATGCCGGCAGCACACGAGGAGGTGCAACACCCACCTTCCATTCTTTGACATCTTTGAACTCGCTGGCAGGTTATTGGATTGGCGCTGTGTCAGACTTCTGGCAGTGGCCAGACCTTGCAAGCATCATGGGGTACGTGAGGTATCAGAATATCAAACGTTATTTTCATCTCACTGACCCCCGTCTGGCAGCTCCTCGTGACTCCCCTCAGTATGACAAACTTTTCAATGTTAGAGTCTTTATTGAGATTATACAAGAAAATTTTCCTAGGCTGTGGGAATTGGGTCAGTGGGTGTCAATCGACGAGGGAATGATCCCTTTTAAAGGGCGTACCTACCTCAGGCAATACTTACCGAAAAAACCCATCAAATGGGGATTCAAACTGTTTGCTCTGTGCTGTTCAGTAACAGGCTATTTTTATACGCTGCTTTGTTATGAGGGTGAGGGAACGGTGCAGG
>WBZZ01006713.1:245000-250000 GCA_019918135.1 Paulinella micropora | reverse complement strand
ATTCATCTCCAATCAGGTATTAGGTTTGATTGACGACAGTTGGAAGGTGAACTTGGATGAGTTCGCCTCCGTGGACCAGGAAGTCAAAAATTTCGCCGATTTCACGAAACATTCGGCTCTTTATGCTGCTTTGAATGTCGAGAATGACAACCAGTACAACATCAAAGTCAACATTCAGGACTCAAAGAAACATGTTGTGCATTTGACGACCCGACCTGATTTCTTGATCCTTCCGAAGGCTTACGCCACAAAAAACCAAAGACTAGACCAGGTCTACCTTCAGACTATTCTCTTCGTTGAAGTCATCAGTGGCGAAAAAACTGAAGACGAGTCGCTCCGTCAACTCCTCACCACTCTTAGAGCTGTGGCGGCTCACACAGGAAAACACGCGCGCCTGTATGGAATCGTGGTGGACAGAAACTTCACACAGGCACGTCTGGTAAAGTATCACTTTTATGCATGTTTTAGCGATGGGACTTTCCATCCCTCACGCCTTCATGACGTGTGTGATATGTTGCTTCGATTCCCGTAGATCTTTACACGATCAAAAATAAAATGTTTTACTTGATAAAGTCCATAAAAAATTAACAAAAAGAAATTAATATATTTACTCGATCCCATAAATATTTTTTTAAAATGATCATACCAGGCGACAACGGATGTAGCCGGTGTAGCATCAAGGATAATCTGCGATATTACCGGAACTGGTAAAAGAAAACGATAATTTTTATTTTAAAAAAGTTCAATATGAGTTTTTAAAATTCTTTCTTGACCCCTTACCCCTTAAATATTGCTGACGATATTCAAGAGAGAAAAAATAATTACTTTTCAAGTTTTGTGTCAGATTTTCATTTTTGTGATAGTTTTTTTTTGTGACAAAAATTCAAATTTTCCAATTTATTAATAACTGTAACATTTTGCAAAAATTTAGGATATTTTGCGGACGAATATAGTTGTTAATTTGAAAAATTCAAATTTCCAACCAAATCAAAATTCAAACCAAAACGAAATTCCAATCAAAATCTGTACTATTAACTAGACTGGCTAGTCTCGTGTGGGCCAAGATGTGCTGCCCGAACACAGGAAGCACTTTTTGGCCCGCAGCCGCGAGGCACCGCAGACGTCACTATTATCCAAGCTGACCTGCAGAGAAGCATGGCAGAGCAGTGCCGTGAACACTTTTGCAATGCAGCTCAGCGTCAAAATGCAACGCTTTGCTTTCCTTATAAAGCAACAACCGTTGCTTCAGCTGTAATGCCCCCAACGATAGCTCGAAAAAAAAGTCGGTAATACAACCAAACACAGTCCTCAAGAATGAGAATGATGTCTCGTTGTATTAGCTCAGTGAAGCCAAAAAGGAAAACGGCAACAGACCAGGAATAAAATGGCATCAGGTCCAAATCCGGACAAATAATACTGAAAAACAAGCTGGTGCACCTGTCACCCGGGCCAGGAAAAGGTACTTTTTACCTGCTATTCGGGGGTGATGCCTACAGTACCACCTCCCGATTTTATGACGGAAATAGCATTTTCGTCATACACCTTCTGATTTCTTTCTGCAAATAGTATGCGCTATGGAGTCATGCCACACAGCGCATCGACCCACGGATAGACGCTAAAAGACGATAAATATATCCTCATACAGCACGTCAAAGCGGATTCTCTAGCCTTTCTTGTAAATTTTGAACTCCTTCCCCTCAATTTTTTTTTTTTTTTTTTTTTGGCAGTATGTCAAGAACAAACGTACTATTAATAAAAAATACAAGCAACGTGGTGCTGTAGTACGATTCCCCCTTTGATCTCCTTCTTCTTCTTATCATTATCATTATTATTATTATTATTCACAGGGAGATCGTAAGTACATTGTCTTTTTTAATGACATACCCTTGTATAAGGCGGATATCCTATGATATAGTATTAGGGGGCCAGTCCTAATAGCTATATCCGAAGTCGAGGTGTATGTACCCGACCCTGCGATATACCGACACAAGTAGAGATTGACCGTGCTCAGGTACGACAGTATATAATCTATCGTAAAAAATAATTTAATGAAAGTTTCAGAGAACATTTCATTTTCGAGAACATCATCCCAGGACTTGGAAAGGGTCATACCCGGGAACACCATCTCTCAATACACTAGCGATCCCCGTATACGGTGTAGTATCATCGTCGATCGACCTTTCGCACTCGTATGTTGCGATCGAATGCCAAGTTATATCACTGAGTCTTTTTAATATTCATATTGATAACTGATGATGCATGATCAAATCATGATACGCCGTGGGCAATCAATCAGTTTATTTGAGACGCATAAAGAACAATAGTTTCTTTGTCACTGCCTTCGTCGTCTGGCGCGGATTTCTTTGCCTGGTGGAGGACCACCAACAAAAGTCAGATCGAACTTTGACTGTTCGAGAATGTCCCAGATCTTATTAGGGATTCCGCCCCAACGATAATTCAAAAGGGACATCAAGCACTCCTCTTGGCAGTGTCCGAATGGTCCACGCAGTGTAATCCTTGTCTCTGGGAGTAATTGTATCATCCCATGTCTCGAGACTTTTTGCGTCTTTATATACTGGCAGATAATGTCTTGCCTTTGGATCCTCAACCGGGTCCATACTTCTCCAGAACTGGAGTATCGGTTGTACTATCTTTGCGGCTGATGATATTTTGAGTGTCCGTGTGACACGCATCTGTCGTGGGACCGCCACGACCCGCATCAAGTATAAGTCTGAGAGAGTGTCATCAGCGACATGTTGTTCCGCTGGTCTCATCAGATAGAAAACATTTTTCACCCATGCGATGGTTGCTATCGCATCGCCTTCCTTCCATCGCTCATGGACAATCTCAACGTTGCCCGCGTTTGGGTCAGTGTCCGTCCCCTCCTCCTCCTGGTGGACGTCCTTTGATCTCATCGACCTCATCGCCTTCCTCGGTTGGTCGTTGATAAGATCATTCCGCGCTCTCCTTAGCTGCGCCTCTGTGATCTTCTCCTTCTTTCCGCTATGCTCTCGCCTCTATGATACTGTGCTAATTTTCGAGTCAAGTTTTTACATCTAGTAGTATTTTGAGTTCCGTTACTTCATTATGATAAGTTCCGTTTTATTATCAACTGCCACTGTCATAACTTGATCAAGTTATGTTGATTAATATTGATTCAACTTGAGTTCAGTGAACTCAAGTTCATATTGATTAAGTGATGATTGATTAATCTTGATTAATCAGTATTGGTCGCCGGGATTATTAATAACGTGACATCATAAGACGCCGGGTTGATTACTTGAATATTGCCTGGACTTGCATTGGCTGATTAATATGATTTTTTTTGCATAATCTTGATTAACCCTTAACCGGTTTGCCACTTTTGTGGATCTAAAGCCACGTTTGGGGATCCGACCCAATTTCAAGTTTTCAATCCGGCCGGGCCTATTTGTGGTTTTTGACAGTTATATTATTAAATTCAATTGAACTAAACCCGGTGGAAGCTAATTGTGTAAAAAAACCGTTCTTTAATAACTAATAAAACCTTGACAATCACTGTCACAACGGCTGCCTCTTACATTTCCCAGATGGAGCGAAATGATTGACTGTGTGCCACGGAAAACATTCTCCAGTTCGGCAAAAAAAATAGCGACAATCGCTGCAATAAGCACTGGTACGCTTGCGGATTCCATTACTAGCACACACCGCACAACAAACCGAGTTCTGCTTACCCGCGCCGCGCTTACCATCACTCGCCTCGTTTGTAAGACTTACCAAATGGCCAGGGCATATCACACGCTTGCCCCTCGCTGCGCTCCTAGAACCTCCAAAAAGCCCCGCATAAGACACCAAACCCTCAATAAGTTCCTTGAGCATGTCTTTGCGTGTTTTTTCTTTATGAAACTGTTTGTAGATGATAGTTGTGTTTGTAACCGCAACATCTAACAAACCCGCAAATAACTTGAACCAAGGCTTGTTGAATCTTACCGCCTTCTCAACTCCGTAACGAAGTCGTAACTGATCGCCTGTATCAACGCCGCCCATGTGCTGAGTGTATGTCTTGGAAATTTCAAAACAATTCACTGGAACCGTAGCTCCACCCCCCCCATGCAGCCTCCTTTCAACGTGGCTCATGGTACCCCCCAACACAGTTGACAAAAAATAAACCACCTGGGTGTCTTTCCAAGCAACAGCATGCATAGTGACTCCGTTATGACTCCAAGTGGCCATTGCGGACGTGCCCCGGTCACTATTCTTCTTGACTTCGTCCAGTAGCTCCTTTGCCGCCCTCAGCCTGGGTTTGACAACAGTGCCAATGCAGTTGATGCCCCTCTTTAGGACACAGTCAAAAAACAACTGCAGCCCTGTGTAAAACCTATCTAAAGCGATGATCCTGCCGCTTTGGTCGATGCCGGCTAGGTCTAAAAGCTTCATAACAACTGCATACGTCATTCCGTGCCCAGAATCGTCCTGCACCGTTCCCTCACCCTCATAACAAAGCAGCGTATAAAAATAGCATGTTACTGAACAGCACAGAGCAAACAGTTTGAATCCCCATTTGATGGGTTTTTTCGGTAAGTATTGCCTGAGGTAGGTACGCCCTTTAAAAGGGATCATTCCCTCGTCGATTGACACCCACTGACCCAATTCCCACAGCCTAGGAAAATTTTCTTGTATAATCTCAATAAAGACTCGAACATTGAAAAGTTTGTCATACTGAGGGGAGTCACGAGGAGCTGCCAGACGGGGGTCAGTGAGATGAAAATAACGTTTGATATTCTGATACCTCACGTACCCCATGATGCTTGCAAGGTCTGGCCACTGCCAGAAGTCTGACACAGCGCCAATCCAATAATCTGTTTCAGCAGGCAACCCCATCACCCCCATCATTATAAGGATCGCCAAAAATGAAAGTATGTCAGATAGTGTCACGGGTACCCAAGGCCGCTGACGCTCTGAGGGGTTGAGATTACGTTTCCAGGTTGCATACTTGTTGGTGTTTCTTGTGACATTCTGCC
>WBZZ01006713.1:215000-240000 GCA_019918135.1 Paulinella micropora | reverse complement strand
GAAAGCATGGGGTGCGAAATTCTCAAAGGCGATTTTGACCACGAGCAAGCCCGCAGATGGGAAGATATGGAAGAAAAGATGAAGCAGGACTGTCTGGCTTATCTAAGGAATGATGTTATGGGTTTGAATGCATTATACGATAAGTTAAACACGACGATATTTACAGCTCACAAAGTCAATCTAACTTCATACATTTCAACTTCAAGTCTCGCTTTTAACATATGGAAAAAAATATGTAGACGGTAAAAACGAGGTGAGACTTCCAACGGTGGAGCAGGAAAGATCATTTAGAAAAGCCATTATCGGTGGCAGAACTTACCAGTCTAAGAGGCGGTTCATTTCAGCTCAGTATGAAAGATGTTTGAAAAAATAGATCACCTTTGACGAAATAATCGACTACCTAGTAGATGCGGATGTCGTATTTTTGTATCAAACCGCGATGTTGTTAGCTTTTATGTAGCGATATTATTGAAACGATTGGATCATTTGACCCGCGGAACCTTCAAATCGGTATTTACAACCTTGACTATATTTCTCCAAAAAATATACTACACTCCAGAATTAGACAACGGGACCATATGGGCTCTCTTAAATGGAGATTAGATGATATGAAGGACCAATGGCTGACGAGTGTAGATATTGAGGATATGGTGGCAGAAGGATATGAAGTCCGCATTCATAAAGGATACTACACCGTAAAATCTGAATGTGTCTTCGCCAAATACATAGATGATATGTTTAAGGCGAAGGAAAATGTGGAAAAAGGTAACCCGCAATATCTGCTCGCCAAGCTGTTTATGAATAGTCTATACGGTAAGATGATACAGAGACCAATACCATCCGTTACAACATATATACGAACTAATGAAGAATACTGGAAATTCTGGAATAGTAATCAAATAACTGACATGGTTAAATTTACAGATAAAGAAGGAAAAGATTTATGGCACATATCAGGCCTACCTCGCAATCCAATCTTATAAGAGATTAGCATAAACGAAGCCTTCACACTATGGGGCATTCATTCTAGCATATAGCCGTCGTATTATGTTTAAGTATATTAAAGAAGCAAATCCTAACGGAACCATTGAAGATGACTTTTACTACACCGACACTGACAGCTTACAAATCCATGCGAGATGTGCGAGATATATTAAGAATATGGGTAATAAGCAACTGGGCGGTATAAGCGACGACTTAGGCGACGGATGTAAGATTATAAAAGGTATATGGATAGCACCTAAACTTTATATGTTAGAATTTACAACCCAAGATGCTTTCACAGCTGCTATGACCAAAAACGACCTCAAGCACATAGCGAAGGGAGTTCATATAGAAACTGCCGAAAATGGAGTTAAAAGATATTTCCATTTTAGGGGTAAAGGCTTAGATGCTCATCAACTAAACTATAATGTATATGATAAGATGGATAAAGGCGGGTCGGTTGAAAATGTAAAGGATTTCCAAATGAAAAAAATACACATTGACAGAAACAGCAAACAGCAACAAGTCCCGCACTTCAGCATTTTACATATGGCTAATGTTAAAAAACAAGTTAATGAAAACAAGTGGGCGGATCGGGAGTTCATCAACGACAATGACAGCATCCCGCTCGGCTTTCACATTCGCAGTTAAATTATAAATATATTTTTTTGACTCCTTTACCTTTAAAGCTCCTAATAGTATGAACACCCCTCGTCTGCTTCACTAACTTAGTATTTACAGCCGTAGCCCCTAACAATGATACGGGGTCATACTTAGTTCGCTAGTTTGTCGTTAGCTTTGCGGTCTTTGCCCTTTTACCTTTTGGATTAATTTTAACCGCTGCTCGGTCAATCACTCCTTCGATGAGGTCCTTCGTGCTACTGCCTTTGTTGTATGTGGTCGCCTTCACCCCCGTCTGCCTACTTAAATCTTTCGCAATCGTTCCTCCAAGGCTATGACCCGTCAGCTCTACATTATCCTTACCATATTTTTTTATTACTTCGTCAACCAGCTTCTGCTCTTCTTTATATCTCGGTGTTCTTTTCAATACTCCCTTTACTAATGCGACATCGGTTAATAGGTCCCTTTTATCCGCACTTCCCCTAAATGCTACAATAGCTTTACCATCTTTTTCATACACAGTTGACTTTTCTTTGCTTGCGACTGGTTTCCATCCGTCAGCTCCCTTTCTCTCCGACCGCGACAAATAGACATCCTCAGACAACTCCGCACTGCCTCCCTTTTGTTTCTTATATTCTTTGCTCGCCTTTTTCAATGCCTTCTTGTAGCTTATTTTGTGTTTGACGGAGTAAGCCTTAACGAAGATTATCCAATCGCTCATCCTATATTAATTATTTAATTATTTTATTTTTTATACTGCCTACTATATACACCCCCCTAATATGTCCACCCTTACGAGACTGTGCGAGAAGTTCCAAAAACTTTCCATTGAATGCGAAAAAAAATCCTTCTCGTTGGAAGATGTTCAAAAGGTAATCCACGACGAAATAAAAGCGATTGAAGAAATGAGAAATGCTCAACCGAATGACACATTTCATTTTGGTAAATACAAAGGCAAAAAAATAGAAGATATCGCAAAGATTGATAAGCCATACATAGAATGGTTAGTTCGTCAACCGTGGGTTCAAAATAAAGACGAATTGAAAAAGTATTTACCGTAAGAGATACATTTTACCTCTAATATTGCTTTCTTTTTTATTATTCGCAGTATTGCTTTCTGTTTGGGAAAGTCGCTAAACTTGGTGAAGTGCGGTTCTTTCAAAATGTTGTCCTCAACTTCTACCTCTCTATTCACTTCAAGATATTGTTTAAGTATATTTTTGAATTGTATGATGTCGAAGTGGTGGTCTACATGGACATCAACCCGCTCATATATATCGCCACTTATTTCGCATATGTAAGGAGGTTCCACGAATACATCAATAGCCACGATGTCAAGATATTCTTGTATTTGTGGTCTTATCGTATTCCTGCTCGCTTCTTTTATCACTCTCGCCATTTTTTTAATTTTGCTAAGCCCTATGAGGTCAACACAGCAATTCCACGAAAACGACTTACCATTTACACGAAAGTGTTTTCTCCCAGTAGTCAAATTACTTTCAACATCAATGATGCCATCTTCTAGACATGGGTGATGGGTTATCAGATATCGCACGAAATTGCTATCTTCTGGGTTCAGTCTTTCTCCATCGTTATATTTACTTATTATTCTTCTTATGTGGGATTTGATAGATGATTTTGTTAGAAACCGCCTACCTCCAATAATGTACAACTTACGACTATACATATTACTATATTATTATATTAGAAAAAAATATTACAAAAATTAATTAAATATCCACATCACTGGTCTTCAATAAAATTAACTATAACACTAACATTTCCGCCGCCAGTTCCAGAAAGTGCTTTTTGTAAATGTTAGAATATCACTCGGCGACAGATATATATCGTAATTTCTAAGGTTGAGTTCCTGGCTTGACCCGCTCGTAATATAAAGCTTGAGAAGGGTAGTTCCCCCAGCGATGGCGGATGCTTTTGAGTCTGTATCTACAATGGAATATTTGGTATCAACATCAGCAAAACCCGCTCCTGTTAATGTTCCATTTAATACTAATTTTGCGATAATTGTTTTGCTATCCTCGTTCGTGATGCTTATCAATGTAGGATACACAGTTGAATAATTGGTTATGTTCGCACCACCACTATCAAACACTGCTTTATTCCTGATATTGAATACAGGTCCTTCTCTGGCAGTCGCCGCCTTGGTTCCTTCAACTTCGTTCGTTATACTAGTGTTTATATTGTTAGTCCCTTCAGTAAACATACTAACACTCGCAGTCTTTAGCGATTGAACTCCAGTTCCAATACCATTGTTAAATATTCGTGCGACAAATGGAAGCGATGTATTTCGCAAGCTCACACCTGTATTAGCATTCGCATATTTAATCATATGGACTAGCTGGAATTCGCCAGTCGCAGGATTTTCAATGTAGAACCTTATAGCACCAAAACCCAAATATTGAAATTTAATCTGGAATACATTACCTTTGGTCCAATCAATGAGAGGCATATCTTTGGTTCCGTTGCAAGGGTCATCCCAGTTCGCCTGTGCGATAGTAGTGCCAACTCCTCCTTTACAATGAATAATATTCATGCCAGTATTTTTGTCTTTGTAGAAATAGAAGCCATCATTCAATCCTCTCCTAACCCGATAAATGAATAGTAGTCTTTCGTTTCATCAGTAGGCCATAATGCGGTAAATCTGGTTAGAACTCCCATACCCGTTCTGTATTTAATTCTTTTTTTACTTAACAAAATGGCATCGGCGGTAGTCTTTCCTTCTGTTTTCAATTCAGCCATATTCGCATTAAATGCTACAGTCGCATTAGTTTGAGTTAATGTCCATATTCGTGTATTGGTGTTAATTGACCGACCAATGCTTCGCCGAAAGCTGTTTTCATACTATTGGTTTCAACATTGCCATCGTAGCCGACTTTAACATTTATAAAATCTCCGCCAGGGTTTTGTGCTATCAAATTTCGCTGACGAGTGGTCATAGTAGGAGCTTTTTTTACAAAAAACCTCCTACAACCTCAAAAAATGTTTTGTTAGAGTTCCTATATTAACAAAAAAATAAATAATTTATCAAAATTAATTATCACCTCGCGTGGGGTTTAGGTTCTAGTAATGGTGCCGTTCCTGACATTTACTTCTTGCTGAGTGACGACAAATGTGTAATGATTGGCCGCAATATTGGCAGTGGTAGCAATAAACTCCCATCGTCGCTCAGTGTCTAGACTTAATCCGCTGATTTCATTTGGTCCTTGCTCCACAGCGGGCGGGTATTGTCAAAGCTATCGCACCAAACCCATTTGTATTGATAAACATTGCTATTCATCAAAGAAGAGCATTCCAACTTCGGCTTAAGATACATGTAGTCTTCTAGTTTTCCAGTTTGACAATCAACATTGAATTCCTGAAGTCGTGCCCCGTCTAGTGTGGTATAAAAAGTTTGGACTTTTGAACCGAGCAGTTGCTATTGTTATAAGCAGCGTTCTTATTTTCGGTTGTGTTGAATACAGAATGATAAATCTTCTTAATTCGTCGCCCGTGTCCTCTATCAAATCTAAGGATAACATTTTGAGAAGTTGAAGCGACTCCGACAGTGTTTTTATACAAATAAGAATAATCAATGTTGAAGCTCATACCTTCGGGACTCATAATCTTCTGTTGAATAGATTGAATGACATCAGGATTGGTTTCAACAGCTAAGAAAAGGTTGAGATTAGTAACAGTAACATTCGAATCCGCCACCGCAACAGTGCCTCCGCCAGTAGAAAGAGCATCATCGTTGTAATAAAAGATTTTGGGAGTTGATTGCCAAACAATCCGCAAAGTCAAAATTTCTGGAAACATAATAGTTTTATCCAGAGCAAAAATAGTATTGTAAAGCATTCCAAGATTAATCTTAACATTAATACTCGGGCTAGCATTGTTAAGAGTACCGGCTGAGAAATACTTAGCCTCATTAAAAGCAACATTAACGAACTTACTCGCACCAGTCTCATTCGCAATAAGGGCATCATCATATCTGCGGGCATTTGTAGTGGGTTGTGACATCCAAGCCTTTAATGCGGCCTGAACCTGTGCCTTCGCAACATCAATTCCGCATCAATGCTTGCCGCCGTAGTTCCTGCTACTGCCGAAGCTGTCAATGCTGTTTGTAATGCTGCCAACCTTTTAGCATCGCTAGCGGGTTGAAATGTAGTTGTAGCATTACACTTTTGAAGCATACATCCAGCTCCACTTCCATTGTCATGGTTTTCCAAAGCTAGTAAATCATCGATGGAGGTTTCTGGTTTCCAAATCATCTTTGTGATATTTCCGACTTCATTAATGTCGCACAGATAAACACCGCCTCTAGTGATCAATTGAATTTGTCTAATCGGGGCCAGGCAGTCCATAAAGCATTTATTGTAGTTCGCCGCCTTCGCATCTGGAGCATAATTAAAACTCAAAACAGAACGAGCCAAGTTAAACAGACGGCTGATAAGGTCAAAGTTGCTTTCCTGCCCTCCTGCTGTGGTCACAGTGACATTAACAGAACCCTCACGAGGGGTAAGCTTATTCAAACGATAAGAAGCACTGATGTAGTCAGTCCTGCTAAAATCTAGTTCGCCTCCGTGTTGTGTGGGCATTTTGTTTTTCTTCTTTTTTCGGTTGTCCTATATTGTAATATAAGAAAAAAATAAATAATTCTAAAATTAAAATTAATTGTAAGTGCTTTTTTCAAAAACCACTTACGATCTCAAAAACCTATATTTTACTGTGCGGGGTTATAGGGGGAGCAGGCCCCTATTAACGGCTTTTTAACAAATTAAAAAATGATGTAAATAAATTAAAATAATTCGTTTCCTTGTAAATCAACAAAGTCATAACAATTTCTAACCCGTTGAGATTAACTGGCTGGTCGTTTTCATCAGTCAAGTAAAACCGATACACATTGCTTGAACTCGTAGATAGTCGTTTGCCGTATTCACTACCCGAGCCGTCGTAGATAACAGAGCGGGATTTCATTCGCAGTGGATATTTCTTGGAGCACGTGATTATCGCCTTCCCCAACGAGGTCGCTTTGTAGATACAATGTTTTTTCACCCGTCAAGATTATGACATTCGGCGACCTGATGGTATTATTAGCAAAGAAATATGTTGAGTCGCGGTCAAAACCCATTACTTCGTGAATACGTGTTTCGGTGTCAAATATAAACCGTGGTTGAATGCCTCCGTTGTTCGCTACTGTAAATAATAGCTTGCCATCCTCTGGGTCGGTGTTGGTATTGTTGCTCGTGACTGTGTATGTGTAGTCGTTGGGACTGTCTGCTGTTAGCACCTCGGCCAGCTTATTTTTTAAGTTGTTCATTGTGTAGTTGCCCTCGGGTATCGTAATAAGTGCTTCATATCCATCTTCACTCAGAGTAAAAGTATTGTAAGGACTTGCCACAGAATAATATGATTTCGGCACATAGATATGTAAAATTTTACAGTGTGTCGGGTTGTCTAGCGATTTCATATCAATGGAGTGAGTGAAATCATTATCCGTGCCGTTTATCCATTTTTTGCTGTTCACATAGTAAATGTTAGAGCTCCTGCCTCCCCTATATTCCATAGTAAGTGCTTTTTTTTCTTTCAAAAAACCACTTACACAGGCTCGACTAGTCGAGCTTTTTGCTTGCAAAAATCTCAAAAAAAACTATACTGTATATATTAGAAAATATATTTTTTGTTTTAATTACCTACCACAACGGAGGGGGTGCGGGGGACGAAGGCCCCTGCTAAATAAAGATGTCAAAACCATACCCGTTCTGGGCTTTCAACTCCTCCGCTTCTTTTTCCTTCAAATCAGTCCATCCGCTTGCGAATTTAAACCTATTACCTTTCGCCCGCTCTAACAAAAACCTAATACTACGCCACCCGCAGGTATCTGTCGTGTCGCTTTGGTTTTTGACTTGATTGATTTTCATAAGCAGGTATGTGTTCGGCTTACTCTTGTCAATAAGCTGTTTCATTTGGTGTAGAAATAGCTCAGTCGGCTTATACAGTGCGAGAGGGTCGTAGATTTCAATAGAGTCGTCTTTAATGGTGTCAATCCAAACAGCAATCCAATGTGAGCCTGGTTGACTAGACTTATCCAAGTTCATAATAAATCCATACTTCTTTCTTTTTTCTGGTTTCAGTTTGTTTATTTCATCGCTGGCTACCGTGCCGATATACCAATCATATTTCATAATGTTGTCTATTTCATCCGTCATTAAACCTCTTCCTGCCCTCGCTAAAATCTCTGGTAGTTTTGGTTGCTCTTCTGTTGGTGCTGGTTGAACTTCCTCGGTGGTTGGTTGTTGTTGTTGCTCTTCTGTTGGTGTTGGTTGTTGCTCTGGTGGTGGTGTTGGTTGAACTTGGGTTGGTGGTGGTTGTTGCTCTGGTGGTGGTTGTTGTATCTGGAATTCATTTGAAAGTGCTTTATATGTGTTGGGGTCGGCATACATTTTGTTTATTAGGGTATTTACTAATTCTTTTTTCTTTGATTTGGTCTTCCATTCACTTCGTTTCAAATGCTTTTTTATCATATCATCTTAGTTAATATTTTTCTAATGATGTCTTCCAATTTTTTCGCACCAGTTCCGCCCTGTGCGGTTAGTCCTATTAAAGCATTTTCCAATTCTTCAAATGTCATACCAGCGGTTATATTAAGTTGGCCAGCTCTGTCTCTTATTATGTCTTGGATATATTTTGTGGCTGTTCTACCTTCAGCATCTATGTTTCCTTTTCTACTTCCCAGTGTTTTCCACCCTAAATTTTTTTGCTAAAATATTGACATTAATATTTCTATTCTTACCACTAGCGAATAGAGTTTGTGCTATTTGTAACAGTGCTAGTTTGGTCTTCACATCCGCTTCCATAGCTTGCCTGTCTGCTTCAATCGCTTGCTGTCTTAACTCATCCTGTCGTCGTTTGCTTCATCACTCCTTCTTTTAACTTCGTCTGCTAATGCTTGGGCTTCTTCTTCTGTCAAAACATACTGTCTTCCTGTTCTTTCCCTCCCTTTTCTTTCTCTTCTTTTTAATTCACCTGTTGCTTCATTTAATGCTATATCTCTTTCAAGTAAAGCCTCGTTCATTGCGTTTTGTCTTTTTATTTCTCCGTCAATAGTAGCCATTCTTTGAGCTTGAGCTGTTTCAGTCTGTATGAGTGCGAGTTCATTTCTTTTCGTTTCGGCTTCTCGCTCTTCTATTTTCTTTTGTTATTCTTTTGCTTCTTTGTCTTTCTTTTCTAGTTCGTGTATTTGCTCATACTTTTCCAGTTTGAGTTTATCTAACTGATTATTTACCTGATTGCGGTTCTCGTGCTCAAGACGGTCGAAGTCGGACTTAATTACTTTCTCGCGGGTTTTTCGCTTTGTGGGGGCAGTCTTACCCATATATTTTAAAAACAGTTTAACGATTTGAAGTGTGGAAAGGTCATTCGTTTTCTTTCCAAAGTTGAGATATGCTCGTTTGCCTTTTACTTTAATGTATGGTCGGCAATCTTTGGTTTTGTATATCCTCGGCGGTCGTTGTTTAAGTTTTTTCTTTGGCTTACTTCTCATTACTACTATTACATTGAGTAAAAAAAATTAATGACATAATTTACATTTGTAATTGGGGTTTAACGAAATTTGACCGCTCCGCCTCGTTGCTTGCCGTACCCTTGCTTAATTGCCGCCTTCGCTACACGGTCCGCATAAGGCACTCCGACATCGCTCAGAAAAGTAGCACCCCTTGAAATCAATTTATTTTTCTTGATAAACCTATTAGCATCCAATATCGCTTGTCCGACTTTTTTCCAATTTACTTTTCCTCCTGTTTGTTTCTTTTTTGATTTTCTCTTGTTCTTCGCGCCTCCTGCTTGTGGCATTGAAGGATTGTAGCTGATATTGTAACCTGATGGACTACTGATAATCACTGGTGATGTTGGCATGTATATATAGTTCTAAAAAAAATAATAATAAAATTACAAAAACCTTTTGTTAAAATTAGTCCCGCAAGCGGGACAATTGACTATCGCAAGCGATAGTTGAAATTTTTGCCTCAGTTCGTCCGATACCGCATCAACATACAAAAAGTCAAACCTCTCTTTCGTCGCTTCGTGATATTTTTCAGTGAAGTATTCAAGGTCGTAGCCGAGGTCCAAATGTTTGTATACTAGTTCAATTTTATCAACACTCTGACCTGGAAAAATAAAAAGGTAGTCCAGCTGTTTAATCGCCTCAGGCTTCATGTCGTTAAGATACTGCGAGCTCATAATCACCTTTGACTTGTAGTGTCTACTTTTCTTCAACAGGTCGCTAACAGACTTATCCCTTAAACCAGAGCCGAGGTCATCTAAGACGAACACGACTTCGGGAGTTTGATACTTAGACTGTCTCTCAGCGGGGGGATTTTGCTTTTTCTTTTCATCCTCTTTACCAAAATAAAGAAACCTCTGCTTCGGTTCTTCTTTACCGTCTTGAACAATCTCGCCTTCTTCTTGCTGTTCGTCTGGCTTATTGAGCTTGTCTAACTCATAATCAATCACACTGTACCCATCCGTTTTCAAGTATGTGTATATAGCCATCGGGCTTCCCTTCTTCTTGAAGTGCTTCACCATTTCTTTGTAAATGTGGTCCTTGTGTATCGTGCTGGCTATAATAACAATCCGGGTCTTTCTGTCAGTAGTTCGTTTCAGGATTTCAAACAGTGCGGTCGTCTTGCCACTCTTCTTGCGAGCGAGAAGAAATATATTGGCATACGGTTCATCAAACAATTATATCCTTTTGCCAACTTGTCGCCATCTCCGTTTTGCTTAACTGGTCTAACTCGTATATCATTAATTTTCTCCATCGCTACTATTTTTATTATGCTAGAAATTCCAAACAAATAACAATTCTTCCGCCCAAGGGGTCAGTCTCAATACTACCATTGTCTGTTTTAAGCACTCTAAAACTGTATTGCCCATCTGTCCAATTAATAATACCCAAGTTGTAGCTAAGATTGGAAATGTTTGCGGTGTTGCTATCAGCGAATGTGCCAATAATGCCGATGCGGTCCATATGAAGGATTTTTGTTTTGTCTCTGTCGTGTCATTCATATAGTGGATAAACTTAACATTCATTCTAGTCGGTGTAAAGTTCAATTTAATGGTTTTGTCAAATGTCTTGCTACCATTAACCCCTCCTGGAAAATCATTACTTAGAAAAATAATCTTTTGGAATTTATAGTCTGTCATGTTGCCCTCTATACTAATCTTTATAAACTTTTTATTAATTAATATTTCTGCTCGAACTGCCTGTGATTTCTATTCGCGGGTAAGTGATAAAAAATGAAAGTTGTGTTAATTGTATTCAAAAAGGAATAGAAACAAAATTTAAATGTGTTTTCATAAATAATGGAAATAATGCTTGTCGTAGTTTTGATGAAGACATTCCTTTAATCTGTGCGGGTGATAGCTCTTGGTATAAAATACATTTGTATGAGTGCTCACTTCTTTGAACTAGAAGGTGATGGAAGACATATTCCGATGAGTAAGGTCAAATTCCGACATAAGTGTTAGCAACCTCACAAAGTAAGTTCTTTTCAGATAGCCTCACGATACAAAGGGTTTTAATCGCGATAATGATACCCATTTGAAATAATTATTTAATAAGTCGGCTGTCAGTTTTTCGCTTAGTCAAACAGCAATCCCAGCTGTCCTCGTATTCGTGGTCAATTTGTTTTTCTTCCTGCTTAATTTGGACATCTAGCACGCGGTTCTTCAACTCTGGTGTTAGGTCCCATCTACTTCTATGATTGGTAGCGGGTGTAATCTAGGGGGCATTGGGAGGGAAAACGACTGCTCGGATTTCTGCTAATTGGTTTGCTTGGTCCTGTAATATATTAAGTAAAGTTTTATTTTCTTTTTCTAAATTGTCGTTATCACCTATTTTCATACCAGTTGTTTCCACAAACTCTGGAAATATTTTTTCACTTCATCCGCTATAAAACCACAATTCTTTTTTTCCTTCTTCTCGTCTGATTTCCAATAATACGAACAGCAGTTTATTTTCATTAGTTTCTCGCAACAATCGCCGCATTCTAATGTCTTAATATCTGCTTTCAATCTCCTGTCCGACGAACTTGACCAAGTATTGCTACCCAAAGATACAGCAACATAACCAGAATGAGGGTCGTTAGCATTCGTAGAACTCCAAGCATATAAACTTGAGCCACTATAACCGATATGACCATAATTTGAACTTCCATCACCTTTCATAAGTATTTGTGTTTCGGTAGGATAAGAAGGTCTTGGTCTAATAAGTACGTGTCCATTCGTGCCGATTGTTCTGTAAATATCTTTACTTGCCATTATAGTCCCCGCATTGCTTATGCTCATCGCCTCAGTCCAAGTTATAGTTCCACCCAGTGCGACACCACTAGCGTAATTAAAAATTAGTTTATTATTGTATTTTGCTATGTGAAAGTTTGAGCCTGTTGCTGACGATAATGTATTCGTGCCGTTCCAATAACTATCAAAGAACAAATTAATATTATTTTGCGAATAGTTCAATAATTGAAAAGTTGGATAAACGGAAGTATTTACAAATGCTTGTATGTGTGGACCATTTACATTAGCAGCCGTTCCATATAATTCTAAACCACCACTCATACCTGTGCCTTTTGTATTTCTACCTATTATACACGGGATGCCTAATGAAGTTGCTAATTTTCCGCTAAATTCTTTTGTCCCTGCTATTGTTTGGTCTCCTGTTGATTTCACATTCTGCCCGTCTAAGGTATCTACATAAGTTTTATTCGCTCCATCTGTTGTAGCCGTTGGTGTTAATAAGTTTGTTATTTTTTTTTGCTTTTTAAGTCAATCCCCGCATTCGCCATGATTAAGCCGCTAGCCGTTAATGTAGTTCCTGTTAATCCCGCATTCGCCGTGATTAATCCGCTGGCCGTTATTGCTCCACTTGTCGTTAATGTGTAGCCAGTCATATTTCTAATATTCGTTAAATCATAATTAAAAGTCTCGTAATCAAAATACAAACTGGCTATACGGGGTTGGCTTCTAAATGAAGTTCCGCCACTCCCTGTCTTATTCACTATAAATATGATATATCTAGCAGAAGCATTTGAAGCGGGTGTATATGTTTTGGTTGATTGTGAAGCCCATGCTTGCCCCGTCTGTGAATCCCATAATGTGAATGTAATGTTGTCAGTGCTCACTCCCACATACCAAATGCTCGGTATTGTTTCAATGTAATTCGCAGACGAAGACCTAACATAATAATTTTTTATCCTGTATATTGCTCCTAAATCTATTTTTATGTATTCGCCCGTGTATGGTGTTCCTCCCCAAGTATTCGTAGTTGCTGGCACTCTTGCATAAACTCCCTTCGTATCGTTGTAGTATATAGCCGTAGTCCAATAATCGTTCTGGTCGGCATTAAAAGCATAATATGCTGGATTGTATTCATTAGAAGCAGAAGCAACAAACCCCCCAGAATTATTGCTTGTCATAGCCTGCGGGGCGGTGTATAAAGTAAAAGCCGAAGCACCCATTTTAACATCTCCTGTCATCGTCCCACCTGACAAAGCAAGGAAAGCCAATGACCCTATGGAATTTACCCAGTTTGTTCCATTATATGTTAGTAATTGTCCATTCGCTGGTGTTGTTATTGTTACATCACTTAAAGCATCTATTGATTTATTGCCTAGCCGTGTGTCAAAGTCTGTATTAGCCCTAGCGGTGGTGTAGTATAAGTTAGTGCCTTCTGCTAAGTTTGTTGTTGATTTATTTGAAAATCTTGTATCAAAATCTGTGTTAGCCCTTGCTGTCGTATAGTAAAGATTAGTCCCCTCTGCTAATTTTGTTGTTGATTTAGTGGCTAATTGACTATCAAATCTTGCTGTCGTATAATATAGATTAGTTCCTTCTTTTAAGTCTGATGTTGATTTAGCTGTTAGCCGTGTATCAAAGTCTGAATTTACTCTCGCTGTCGTATAATATAGATTAGTTCCCTCGGCTAAGTTAGTAGTTGATTTGGTCGCTAATTGACTATCAAATCTTGCGGTGGTGTAATATAAGTTAGTTCCTTCTTTTAAGTCTGAGGTTGATTTAGCCGTTAGCCGTGTATCAAATCTACCGTCAGTATAATATAAATTAGTTCCTTCTTTTAAGTCCGTAGTTGATTTGTTTGAAAATCTTGTGTCAAACCTTCCGTCGGTATAGTATAAATTAGTTCCTTCTTTTAAGTCCGCGGTTGTTTTTAATGTAAGCCTAGCATCAAAGTCTGAATTCGCTCTCGCTGTGGTATAGTATAAATTTGTTCCCTCTTTTAAGTCAGCCGTCGTTTTTAATAAAAGCCTAGCATCAAAGTCTGTATTTGCCCTCGCTGTTGTATAGTATAAATTTGTTCCCTCTTTTAAGTCAGCGGTCGTTTTCAATAAAAGCCTAGCGTCAAAGTCTGTATTTGCCCTCGCGGTCGTATAGTATAGATTAGTGCCTTCGGCTAAGTTAGTCGTTGATTTGTTAGAAAATCTTGTGTCAAACCTACCATCAGTGTAGTATAAATTAGTGCCTTCTTTTATGTCAGTTGTTGATTTTAAAGCGAGACGACCATCAAAGCGATTATCTGTCCAATAATAATTAAGCCCTTCTTTTATGTCATTTGTTGATTTTAGAGCGAGCCGTGTATCAAATCGTCCGTCAGTATAGTAAAGATTTACGGGGTCGGCATCTTCTGGCACTCTGTCTGTGTTTAAACCTATTATATTCGTGTTTGTTAGATCTAAGTTAAGTATATTTAGACTATCAACAGCCAACTCATTAACTGCACTGGTATTGTACTACCTTTGAGTTGGTCTGTGGCCTGCTGTGGGCTCTTAGACTCACTGGTGCCCTTGGTTGGGACCTGCACAACGGTGTCGTGCAATGCATGTTGTTCTGTTTTCTCCCTCCTTCTCTAGTCATTGGACTACCTCAAATCTGTTACCTGAGTCGGCATCAGTGTCGGTAGTGGTTGCGCCTGATGTCGCATAGGCCTGTGGTGCTGAGGAACTCGAGCTTGAGCTCGAGCCGTCTGCCCAGCCCCCATCTCTGTGGTACGGGCGCTCTGCGATGCCGTATCCACCTCGGCCAACCCATCTTCCTCCTCCTCTACCTTGAAATACACCTCTTCCTCCTCCTCTTCTCACAAATCCTCTCTCCTCCCGCGAGTGTATGTGCCTCGTGCGAAAGGGGCTCCTCCTCCTCGATTGATTCCTCTCCCTCCTCCTCTTCCTCGTGTTCCACCTCTTCCTCTACTTGCCGCTTCTATGGCTGCCGTCTTCTGATCATCTCTAGCGAAAAGAGAATTGATCGCGTCAGCTAGTTCGTGGTCATGGTCCGCGACATCCTGTAATTTCCACCCCTGATCCTTGCGTAGTCGGCGCAGAACGGCGACGGTGTTGGTTTCGTCCGACCGTACGTTCTTGAGGAGTGTGTTTCGGATGCGGGTGTCCTCGACATCGTGGTTGTACGGGCATTTCTTATTTGTGTGTTTGAAGCATTGTGCCCGTGCCCACCAACGAATACAAGGTGTGTTAGCTTCACGACTGTTCTCTCTTGGTCGCTTTCCTAGAGATCGTTGCGTATGTGCGGCTTGCGGTTGAGCAGAAGCCGATGCAGAACCGATCAAGGATGCTGTCTGGCTGTCGAGCCTCTGACAAGCGGTCATTACTTCGGTCTACAACATTTTTGGGCTCACGGCCTTAGTCGTGGCCTCAAAGACGCTCATCTCCAAAAAGTTCAAGTGCTTTACCTTGTCGAAGGTTTTGCAGTCTTGCATGAGCAGTGTGAGCTTATTTTTGTTGTAGACGTGCAAAGCACTGAGAAAATATAGGAGTATGGCTTTGTGGTTATAAAAGAGAGTGTACTGGGTGCCCACATTTGTTAAGACAGATGCAAGCTGAGTGACAGACTGCAACTGCTCCGATACTAAGTCGAAAATTTCAAACCCAATCAATGTGCCAGTGCACAAGTGTTGGTATCCACTTGCCTTAAAGTATCGAATGAGGGCAGCAATGGCCAGAGTACAACTCATCTCTGCATGTCCACCTTTCCTTGCTAGCTCCTCCTCTCCTCTGTACTTCTCGTAAGTTATACGATCAAAACCAGCTCCAAGGAGGGATCGATCACAGAGATGTTCTAGGACTTCATACTCCTGCTCCACCTCACACTGGTTTTGCTGGGAGCATCTGTCCATCTCATTGAGCTTAGTCATGAGGGTCTTCTCTGTGTCAGCCTCATTGGCAGTGATAGCATAGAGCTTAAGGCCCCCTCCCCCAATTTTGATTTTAGCTAGGGCTGCCTGCAGCGCCTGCTTTTTCTTCTGGGAGTCAGTCAAGTTAATTACTGTCCCTCCCCCTTGGGGTCCTCCTCCTGAGGGTCCTCCTCCTGCTTTCTTGGGAGCTGGGTTAGATGTGGTAGGTGGAGCCGTTGGCTGTGGAGCCACCCGTGCTACTGCCATTGCCACAGCTATCTTCTCCTTCTGCTCCTTCTCCTCTTTCTGTCTCGTCTCTTCTTCTTTCACCTGTCGTGCTAGATGAGTCACGAACTGTGCAAGCCCTGTGGCACTAGAGAGGAAGTGTGCCTTTTCTCTCATGGAAGACTTATCAGCTCTGTTATTATTTGGGATTGTTGTGAGAGGGCCTTTAATGAGAGTGTGATTCTTCGTGTGGGCCCATTGTTTCCATGTTGGTTTTTGCTCCTTCCCCTCAAAGAGGCCCTTATGGAGTTGTGTGAGGCGTTCAAGCACCTGACAAGACTGGTCAACCTCCTCGTAAACTTTCAGTGCTTTGTACATTTCGTTGTAAGCCCGTGTGAAGGCAGTTACAAAAGCCTCAAGGGCAAACTCAATGCCACTTTGGTTTCTACCTTCGAACTTTCTTTCTAGATTCTTGATATCAGTGGGGACACCACAGACAGACAGCCATGCTGCAGTTGTGCGTTTATTTTTCCACTGTATGTTTGTGCGTTCATAAAATTCCGCAACGAGCACAGCAGCGTAGAGTGTTGCAGATATGTCGTATATGTCGCACAGTGTAAGAGTGTCGCCATACTTGATATCCTGCAATGGCACTCTTTCGTGCTCAAACCTCACTTTGTTGAAGAGAGGCTTCGCAAGGCCGGGAATTTCGATCAGGAGGTTGCTTTGACCTTGTCCTGGTCTATTCCTTTTCTCGTAAGGAATGTAGATGTGTGTTTTATAATAGGTTGGGTAGTTAAGGAAGAAGGACTCTTCATCATCATATGTAGCCAACTGTTCCCATGTATTTGGGATATTCTGGCCAACATCCTCCATCTCTCTTTCTGCCTCTGTCAGTGGAGAGCCTCCAGTCTGACCTGCACTCGCTTCTTGTGCATTACCCCCCCCTGTCGACTCTACATCGGCTGTATACGTATACTCCTCTCTCTCCTCTCCATCTCTATCCCCCCTCTCTTCTGAGTACTGAGTCTCCTGCTCCTCTCCTCCCTCACTAGGACCATAATCAGTTGGTGTCACACCAGCCTGCTCATTCTCGTCTTCCATCTTATGTTATGAGAGTCACGTCTGCTTTTTTTTTTTTTTTTTTTTTTTTTTTTTTTTTTTTTTTTCCCTCTGTTATTCTTATCACTCTATGCAACCTTCTTCTCCTTCTTCCTTTTCTCTGTTGAAATAGTTATGGGGCGTCAGGCCCTACACAGAGATAACGATAGTTTGGTCAAAAGAGCTGTTTTGTAGAAGTCAGTCTGTAGACGGACAGTGCTTCGATATTTGTCTTGCTCTTGTGTGAGAGATGCCAGTGTAATCTCCTCTGGTTTCTGCAGAGAAAATGCAAGGAAAATGGTTCAGAACAGAGAGTGGGAGTGCTTTGCTCGTTTTTCCTCTGTCTGTGTGTTTGTCTGATGTTTGTTTCGCACTTGTCCTACTATGCAAGCAGCAAGAGGGAGTGGAGTAGGTGTGGTCTGGTGTCTTGTAGAAGAGCACACAGAAGCCAAATGTGCACAAGGGCTAAAGGTTATGCCAGCTTGTGACAAATTGATCGCTTGTTGTAAGTTTTTTTGTTTGAGGATGAGTAGAAGTGTTTGTTTTCGTCTGATGTCTGTGTGACAGATCAGCGAAAAATAAATTTGTGCTTATCTGATGTCTGTACGACAGATCAGAAAAGAAATCAGCCTTTAGCTATGGACTCCAAATATACTATCCCCAACGATAGCTCAATGGAAGAGTAAGTCGGTAATATAACCAAACACAGTCCTCAAAAAAGAGAATGATGTCTCGTTATATTAGCTCAGTGACGCAAAGACAAAAAGCAGCCAAAAGACCAAGATCAAATTGGCATTTCAGACGTGTCCGGCCAGACGAAATATATAAATAAGTTTTTTACCGGATAATTCGGGGGGTGATGTCCACAATCAAACGGATAGTGTCGGGTTGTTGGACTTGAAAATTCCCAAATCGATTCGGGAAGCCTCAAAGTGAAAATGACTGGCAACGTGTGGACGAGTTAGATATTGTGTTTTTCCGTTCTTGTTTACAAATTTACAGTAAAGCACTGCCAAGTTTTCACGGGGAATTCGGGGAAAAGTTAATACGAACAGGAAAAATGGCAATAGCTAAAAAGAACTTTGAACTGATCGTTTGAAATCATTTCTGAACGAAATCGAAAACTAGTTAGTGAAGTCGAAACGTCGTGCAGAGGAGAATCTAATGAATCTGTCAAAAAGAGTGTCTTATCAACGGTGAAGGTTTTGGTCGAAGGGTCGCAGTTAAGGTGCTCAGTCTGATAGTCTTATTAAATTCGAAGTGAAGCCTCGGACTTACAATATGATAGTATAACTGATAGTATTCCATTACATCGTTTCATTTTGGCGGAATTCAGTTCTCTGTAAAGAGTTCTCAGTGTATTAAAGTACCGGCAGTCACGGTTTGGAGCTGGTGAGTGAGTTGACAGGGGACGCCCGGCCTGGGAGACGAATACATCGGAATAACGTACAAGCAGAGAGCACCTCTGAGCAGTCTAGATTCCACTGAGGGAACTTGCTGAACTGAACTGCTGAGGCCGCCGCGGCCTGAGGTGACGGCACACCGTCTGAAAAAAAGAAGAAGTTCGTGCGGAAAAGCCGACAAAAAAAAAAAAAAAAAAAAAAAAAAAAAAAAAAAAAAAAAAAAAAAAAAAAAGTTTTTAAGCCTGTGACATCAAAGTGGCACAGTAGATGATAAGCGGGAAGAGACAGATAAGATAGTAACGTCGCACTTTAAGTGTCAAACACTTGCTTGCGAGTGCAACGGTGTGTTAGGCTAAGAAGTGATGTCACGCTGTGTTTCATTTTATAAATTTATCATTAATACTAATAAATACGGTAAAACTTAGTACTTGTAAATTGTCTCTGCACACGTAGTATCACAGACCCATCAATCATCCCCCGTGATGTGTCGACATTCCTCACAACGCTAGACTGCATATTATGCCGCAATGCAGCGGTCGTCTGCCATGGATAGTCATGTCTCGACCCGGTCATGCTTGCTGTCTGCAATACATTAGTCTTGTGGAAGTTACTCGACCGGATGTCGTGTTCAGCCGGCAGGCTTAGGGCGTAGCTTTCTCAGCTGCCTTGACCATCGGATTGATCCGTTGCATTATGCTCTGCCCTTTCGCAGCATGCACGCCAGCTCCAGCTACGTGAAGAGGAATCAGGTACTTGCCGTATTTTCCGATGGTGGCATGGATGTTGTACATCTTTCCTGCAAGCGCCTTATTTTGGTCCACCTTCTCGGCTGCGAGGCCCGGGAACATGCCGGCGAAGAAGGGCACGCCGAACCCGCTGTAGTAACCCATGGCGACCCCCGTGGCAGGCATGACGATCATGAAACCATACAAGGCAGCGTGGCTAGCGTACACCACACTTTCTTGCGCAGAGCCTAGGAGTCCGGGCAGGGAGGCGGGCAATTTGCTGTTGAGGGCCAGGCGGGTGACGAGGCGAGGAACCACCAGCATGCCAGTGAGCAGACCCAAGCTCTTGTGCCGCCACATCCAACGACCTAGCAGCAGCAACAGAAGAATAAGAGGGGGGGGGGGGGAGGGGAGGAGGAAGAAGAAGAAGAACAAGAAGAAGAAGAAGGAGAAGGAGAAGGAGAAGGAGGAGGAGAAGGAGGAGGAGGAGGAGGAGAAGAAGAAGAAGAAGAAGAAGACCAACAACAACAAAAGAAAGAAGAAAGAGGAAGAAGGAATAATAATAATCATCATCGTAATAATAATAATAACAATAACAATAACAATAATAGGCTTCCTCAGACTATGGCATCAGATCCAGATCCTGACATGTGCCTCCATCAATAACAACAACAACAACAACAACAACAATAATAATAATAATAATAATAGTGCTTCTCTGTCAATGGCTGATGCATTTCTGCACATGCGCCTCCATCGTAATAATAATAATAATAATAATAATAATAATAATAATAATAATAATAATAGTGCTTCTCTGTCAATGGCTGATGCAAATCTGCACATGCGCCTCCATCGTCTCACCCGTGAGGGGAGTACGAAGAATTGACGATAGGCTCTAATGACACCCTCGCACGGGCAGTTCCAACACTTCCAGACGGACCGGTATGTTCAATGAAAATACTGGTGGCACCGACGGGAATCGAACTGGCGACAGGGCCCAGATGGTAGAACTTGACCACTGGGCTATCACGGTGTCCATAATAATAATAATAATAATAATAATAATAATAGTGCTTCTCTGTCAATGGCGAATGCATTTCTGCACATGTGCCTCCATCGTCTCACCCGCGAGGGGAGTACGAAGATTTGACGATAGGCTCTACTGACACCCCCGCAAGGCAGCTCCAAGCCTTCCAGACAGACCAATACTTTCAAAGAAAATATCCTTTGAAAATACTGGCACCGACGGGAATCGAACTGGCGACAGGTCCCAGATGGTAAACCTTAACCACTGGGCTATCGCGGTGCCACTAATAATAATAATAATAATAATAATAATAATAATAATAATAATAATAATAATAATAATAATAATAATAATAATAATAATAATAATAATGATGATGATACTACTACTACTACTACTACTACTACTACTACTACTACTACTACTACTACTACTACTACTACTACTACTACTACTAATAATAATAATAATAATACTAGTAATACTAACAACAACTGGGGGCTGCGCCAACACCTAAAAGGATGGTTTGCGGTGCGCGAATCACGCCCCCCCCCCCCCCCCCCAAGGTCGCTTTTCCTCTCTCATTCTCACCTGCACAACTTTTACAGCCTTGGAGCAATCTCAGCCATTCATTTTGGCAATACTTGCTATTACATAATTTCAACCATATGCCAAAAAAAGACCTCTTGACAAGCTTGCGAAAACACAAAAAATCAGCCTCTAAGCCATCTGGCACAACTTTTCGAGCCTTGGAGCATTCTCAGCCATGCAACTTGGCACTACTTTGCCAGAATCTTCGTAAATCTTTGTCTCAACTGGTTCACTACCTAGAGCGCGTCACGAGGTTGTGAAAACTAAAAAATCAGCCTCTCAACCCTTCTGGCACAGCTTTGGGAGCCTTGGAGCCTTCTCAGCCATTCATTTTGGTTGCCGGCTATTTCGCGTGGGGTACGTACAATTCCAGGGCTTGGGTTCCCGGGGGGAGGGCACCTCGGACCCCCCTTTCCACAGTCGACAGGGTACGTTCGGCATAAACCCTTCTGGCACAACTCTTAGAGCCTTGGAGCATTCTCACCCATTCATTTTGGTGCCGGCTAATTCGCGTGGGGTGGGGTACGTACAATTGCAGGGCTGGGTTTCCCGGGGGGAGGCCCCCCCCCCCCCCCCCCGGACCCCCCTTCCCCGTCGACAGGACACGTTCGATTCCCGGAGGTACCGGCAAGTACTCCCTAATAAAGAAGGCACTTTGGCATTCAGGACACTCCCCTAACGCAAATATTTGCGTGAATTCCAAAAAAAATTACATCAGCATCAACATCGAGTCAGGGGCTAGCCACCTGCAAATATGAACTGCCGATTCCTCCTGGTTCCCACAAACTATGATTTATGGGGACAAAGGGTGCAGAAAATAGGCCAAAAAACAAGGAAATTTGGCATTCAGGACACTCCCCTGACGCAAATATTTGCTTGAATTCCAAAAAAAATACATCAGCATCAACACATCAAGTCTGGGGCTAGCCACCCTGCAAGTATGAGCTCCCAACTCCTCCTGGTTCCCAAACCATTATTTATGGGGACAGGGGGTGCAGAAATGGGCTGAAAAAAAACAGGGAAATTTTGCATCCAGAATTCCCCTGCAAATATTTGCGTGAATTCCAAAAATATCATACCAGCATCAAGATCGAGTCTGGGGCTAGCAACCCTGCAAATATGAGCTCCCAACTCCTGGTTCCCACAAACCATATTTATGGGGACAGGGGGTGCAGAAAACAGGCCCAAAAACAAGAAATTTGGCATTCAGGACACTCCCCTGACGCAAATATTTGCGTGAATCCAAAAAAATCATATCAGCATCAACATCGAATCTGGCTAGCCACCCTGCAAATATGAGCTCTGGTTCCCACAAACCATGATTTATGGGGACAGGGGTGCGAACATGCGGGGTTGGGTGGGGGGGGGGGGGTACACAATTTCCATTTCCCCCCTCCCAAACCCCCACCCCCAATACCTTTCAGGGATAAAAATAATAGTAATACGAGGAAGGAGGAGAGAAGCAGGATAAGGAAGAAGCAGAAGAAGCAGAAGAAGAAGAAGAAGAAGAAGAAGAAGAGGAAGAAGAGGAAAAAGAAGAAGAAGAAGAAGCAGCAGCAGCAGCAACAGCAGTAGAGAAACTTTACAGACTTACATGCACACAGGCATTCACACGTACACACATACAAACATACATACATGCATATGTATGTATGTATGTATGTATGTATGTATGTATATATGTATGTATGTATGTATGTATGTAATGTCTGCTGTAGTGTATGCATTTTATGTATGATGCATGTATGTATGTGTGTGTGTATGTATGCATGCATGCATGCATGCATCATCATGCATGCATACATGCATACATATGTATGGATGAATGCATGCATGCATGTACGTATGTATGTATGTATGTATGTATGTGTGTGTGTTTATGTATGTAAGTATGTATGTATGTATGCATGTATGTGTGTATGTATGCATGTATGTGTATGTATGTATGTATGTATGTATGTATGCATGTATGTATGTATGTGCATGTATATGTATGTGTATGTGCGTATGTGTATGTATGTGGCATGCATGCACCCATGTGTATGTTGTGTATGTATGTTGTTTATGTTATGTAATTCATTTAACGTATGTATTGTATGTATGTATGTATGTACATACATACATACATACATACATACATACATGCACATGCACACATACATACATACATACATACATGCAAACATGCATGCATGCATACATACATACATACATACATACATACACATACATACACAACACACCATACATAAATACATACATACATACATACATACATACATACATACATACATACATAACATACCTTACATACATTACATACACCACACACTTTCCATACATTCCATACATACATACATACATACATACATACATACATACATATGTATGTATGTACATATGTATGTACATATGTATGTATGTATGTATGTATGTATGCATGCATGCATGCATGCATGTATGTATGTATGTATGTATGTATGTATGTATGTATGTATGTATGTATGTATGTATGTAATTATGTATGGATGTATGTATGTATGTACATGTATGTACATGTATGTACATGTATATATGTATGTATACGTATGTATGTATACGTATGTATGTATACGTATGTATGTATACGTATGTATGTATGGATTACGTACAAACATGCATTTCATGTTCGTACATAACGCACGCACATACAACATAACACAACGAAACAAGAGACCATAGTCTTCTTTGTAGTCGTGATGACTCTTATCCAAGCCCTGAGCGATGATAACAGCCCCAACCGTTCCAATCATAGTGGGCGCAACCAGCCAGTGCATTACCGCGACTGCAACAGAACGGAAGTAATTGGGACAAAGGTACTGACATAATATTTATACCTGGTCCTGGGTAAGCTGAGGGACCAGCTGCAGCTTCGACATGTTCGGCATGTGTTCCAAAGAAGCGTCGGAACAGCTTTGATTGAAGGCGGCTGGAAGACGCAAATCGGCCTGTGTACAAACCAACTGGTCTGAACATGTTCCAGAGATGAGATGCGTGACTTAGTACTTGACTTGTGCGAAAGAAAGCAAAACGCATAAACACTACAGTGGTGAGTTCGGGATGGTCTCACCAAACATGTTGAATACCGCAGCAGTTGGCTTCTGCACTCGTACCGAGAGAGTTGAAAGCGACCGACCGAGGAGACAGGCCGGGCCTCACGCGAAAGGCCGGAAAAAACTGTGTGGAAATACTCCGTTATTTGGGGTAATTTTCCTCCATCCGTAATTTGTGCTGGAATTTTCACCTCACCGAAAATCACGCCTCTTAGCTATTGCATGCAGGGCAGTTCAGGTTCTTTCCCTCCTTCTTTCTCACACAATCATACATAGGATGTTAGGCCACACCTTGTCTTTCTATTCTCTTTCACTCTTCAGTCAGTATTCTTGGTCTAATCTAGCCACACCTTGTCTTTCTATTCTCTTTCACTCTTCAGTCAGTATTCTTGGTCTAATCAATACAAACGAGACAAAATCAATTCAGGACCACGCACAAAAAACGTGAAAATGCTTTTTCAAATGACAAAGCTTACACTCTGTCTTTTCTATCTTTTCTATCTTTTCTATACTTCTTTTCTATCTTTTCTATCTTTTCTATCTTTGCTGTCTTTGCTATCTGTTCTATCTGTTCTATCTTTTCATCTTTTCCATCCTTTCCATCTTTTCTATCTTTTCTATATTTTCTATCTTGTCTATCTTTAAGAAAATCTTTTTTATCTTTTCTGTCTTTAGTACTTCTTTTCTATCTCATCTATCTTTTCTATCTTTTCTATCTTATCTATCTTATCTATCTTATCTATCTTGTCTATTAGATCTATTTTGTCTATCTTATCTATCTTATCTATCTTATCTATCTTATCGATCTTATCTATGTTATCTATCTTATCTATTTCATCTATCTTATCTATCTTATCTATCATATCTATCTAATCTATCTTATCTATCTTTTCCATCTTATCTATCTTATCTATCTTATCTATCTTATCTATCTTATCCATCTTATCTATCTTATCTATCTTATCTATCTTATCTTATCTATCTTATCTATCTTATCATCTTATCTATCTTATCTATCTTATCTATCTTAT
>WBZZ01006713.1:202500-210000 GCA_019918135.1 Paulinella micropora | reverse complement strand
CAGGTAGGCATGCATGTATGTATGTATGTGTGTATGTATGTATGTATGTATATGTATGTATGTATGTATGTATGTATGTGTATGTATGTGTATGTATGTGTATGTATGTATGTATGTATGTATGTATATATTTATGTATGCATGCATGCATGCATGCATGCATGCATGCATGTATGTATGTATGCATGCATGCATGCATGCATGTATGTATGTATGTATGTATGTATGTATGTATGTATGCATGCATGCATGCATGTATGCATGTATGTATGTATGTATGTATGTATGTTTATGTATGTATGTACGTATGTATGTATGTATGTATGTAATGTAATGTAATGTAATGTAATGTAATGTAATGTAATGTAATGTAATGTAATGTACTGTTATGTCATGTTATGTTATGTCATGTTATGCTATGTCATGCTATGTCATGTTATGTGTATGTTGTGTTGTGTTGTGTTGTGCTGTGCTGTGCTGTGCTGTGCTATGTTATGTGTTATGTTATGTTATGTTATATTATGTTATGTCATGTTATGTCATGTCACGTTATGTATATATGTATGTATGTATCTATGTATGTATGTATGTATGTATGTATGTACGTATGTACGTATGTGTGTAGATCGTGGCGCTGGCGAACCAGCGCCGTCCCGAGCACAACTCGCAAGGCCTGCTCACGCTGGCCAAGACACTAGCCATGATGGTGTTCTTCACCTACGACAGCTTAGGTTTGTTATGTGTATGTTGTGTGCATGTTATGTGTATATTATGTGTATGTTATGAGCTTAGGCTGGGCCAAAGACTTTGGCGTGATAGATAGGGAACGTTTTGACACAGGTCTTAGTCCTCTCTCTCTCTCTCTCTCTCTCTCTCTCTCTCTCTCTCTCTCTCTCTCTCTCTCTCTCTCTCTCACACACACACACACACACACTCACTCACTCACTCAATCACATACACACTCTCTCTATCTTCTTCCTTTCTCTCTCTCTCTCTCTCTCTCTCTCTCTCTCTCTCTCTTTCTTTCTTTCTTTCTTTCTTTCTTTCTTTCTTTCTTTCTCTCTCTCTCTCTCCCTCTCTCTCTCTCTCTCTCTCTCTCTCTCTCTCGCTCTCTCTCTCTCCTATCTTTCTCTCTCCCTTTCCTTCTCTCTCTCCTTCCTTCCTTCCTTTCTTTCTTTCTTTCTTTCTTTCTTTCTTTCTTTCTTTCTTTCTTCCTTTTCTTTTCTTTTCTTTTCTTTTCTTTTCTTTTCTTTCTTTCTTTCTTTCTTTCTTTCTTTCTTTTCTTTCTTTCTTTCTTTCTTTCTTTCTTTCTTTCTTTCTTTCTTTCTTTCTTTCTCTCTCTCTCTCTCTCTCTCTCCTCTCACTCTCCCCCCCTCCCCCCCCCCCCCTCTCTTTCTTTCTTTCTTTCTTTCTTTCTTTCTTTCTTTCTTTCTTTCTTTCTTTCTTTCTTTCTTTCTTTCTTTCTTGTTCGTTCGTTCGTTCGTTCGTTCTTTCTTTCTTTCTTTCTTTCTTTCTTTCTTTCTTTCTTTCTTTCTTTCTTTCTTTCTTTCTTTCTTTCTTTCTTTCTTTCTTTCTTTCTTTCTTTCTCTCTCTCTCTCTCTCTCTCTCTCTCTCTCTCTCTCTCCTTTCTTTCATTCTAGAAAAGGCCTAAAATAATGAAGCCAAGCTTCGCTGTTAGACCGGGCGTATTCTTGTGTTGTTTGTTTCGCTGCTGTGGCAGGGTACACAGCCTCGCGGATGTGGCTGTTATGGATCGTCTTGGACAGCGTCTCCATCCTCCTTTCCCTGCAGAGTAAAGGGCTCTCGCGCGCGCAGGCGACTGGACTCGTTCACAACCTGACTATTAACTGCATCGACTTTCCGCAGGCGCTGGCGGGGTCGTTCGACTTCAAAGAACCACTGCTCTCCCCCACGAGGGATGCCATGCTCAACATCGCTGCTGCAGCACTCTGTATACAACGCGATTGGCCCAGGGACTAACCTTTTCCTCACTCCTTCAATCTCTCTCTCTCTCTCTCTCTCTCTCTCTCTCTCTCTCTCTTCTTTCTTCTTCTTGTTCTCTTTTTCTCGTACATGTTTGTAAGTCCGCCTGTACATATCAGTTTGCATATTCTGGTAAAAAAGAAAGTCACCGATCATATGCCCACACAAATGGAGCCCATTGGTTCGATTCTCCTATCTTTTGTGTCTACTGTAACAATACTGTCGATAGCCTATGGCTATCAACTTAATCCAGAGAGACTCAGTTCCACAAGAAAAATGTCTGAGCGACGCTCATGCACTTCAGCATGTTCGCCTTGTTTCAGACGGTGTCAGAGACAGCCGCAAGTCTGACTTGCAAGGCTATGCTGCGGTCGCATGGGGCACTCAAGTCAGGTCGGCCAGTGTCGTCCGACCGACGCCGGACGGACTGACTTCTTTGCACCGTCAACGCCATAAACTGATTTTGTAGTAACGTTTGATGACTCGAGACATCCAACTTATCATTGCCGTGGTTAAGAAGTTTGAATTTCTTTCTGAGTCAGTGGCGCGGCCAGGTATTATTACCGTTCACCGGCACTAGCTAGCGGCACGACAACATTCAGATCATACTGCCAATTTGAACCTGGGTTTGTCACACCCTGACTCGAACTTCTACAGTCATTGTTTTCAAGCCTTCAGCAGATGATCACGGCTTCAAGTTTACAACCTTTAAGGCTCAGGCTTACCGGTAATAAGCCTCCGTGGGAAGCCGAAGTCAAACTGAGTGTGAATATACGTCTTTTTGGCCGTGTGTCAGCCTGTGAGGAAATTCACCGTCACTCCCTTGTCAATTGACAGTGTCTCAAAATACTATGATTTCTGAGGTCAGCCACCCAAGGGTATATGACAGTGCCAGGTAACCAAAACAAATTGGATCGGACAAGGGTCTCTGCATGACCTTAATCTGTGATTTTTTTTTCAAACTTTAATTTTTTTTAACACTCAAGTTCACTCTGCATTTTTGTAAAACCGAGGGCCCAACGAATCCCGGCCTCCGAGTCCCAACATGTTCCCTCATAATTAGCCTCGGACTATTAATATCGTGACCATTTAATGGCGAAATGATAGGCTCTACGAATGGCAAGTATTTTATTACTACTGAAACCAGCCTGACGACGGTGCGTAAAAAAAGATGATCAAGTTAACAATCACGAGAAATCCTAAGGAAAATCCTAGGTCTCTGCTGTTGTACCGGTACTACGTGACAGGGCCCCAGTCACAAGTCATTTCAACTTATGTACTGATATCAGTCACGAGTCAGATAGTGGCCCGCTCAGCTGAGAAGCTGAAGTTACAATAACTTCACTGAGTACAACTTAAATGATCATGATCACTCAGTAGTAAGCTTACACTGTACACTTGAATAGATACTGACTTGTGCCACCGGAGGCTGTCACCCTGAGAGACGGTCCACCGTAGGCTCAGAGCTGACTCCAGTCATATTGACTTGCCTCGGACTAATATTCTAGGCTAGTAACATGACTCATGATCAGTCATAGTACTACGCCGTGACTATGAATCAATGATCATAATAGTCGGACATACAGCAGACGGTAATCCGGGCCGCCGGTCTACGGCCCGGGTAGTGAGTCGGAACCGTGACCGCAACTGATTCAGTCTGACGCCAGGCGGGACGAGCCAAGCGATAAGTGGCTGGTATTAATAATGACTTTGAAGTTTTCTTGATCAATACAGTAGCTACCGCTCAGTATAGTATCGGAATCTGTATCGGACTGTACCGGTAAATACCGTACTTAAAGAAAATGATATTCAATACCAGGGTACTTGAAGCTTACCTAATCAGATTCCAAAACATAACGGACTTAGCCTTTAATAGGTCTCTAGTACATATGCAATATATATATAGATCTAACAATAATGGTCACGATTAATAAAGTTTTCAATAGTCGCTGTACTATCTATACATTAACACTTGAAGATTTCTGAAAAGAGTCTGAGAAAAGTCTTTAAAAAAAATTTCGAGTTCTGCTGACAAGCTTGGCCCGAGGCCTTCGGGGTAAAATCACTTAAGTTAGTGACTACCCTTTCGACCTTAATCGGGGCTAGGTCTGCATGCGCTCACTTCTTCTTGGGCTTATCGGCCTTCGGCTTATCAGCCTTTGGCTTGTCAGTCTTTGCCTTATCAGTCTTTCCCTTATCCTTAGATTCGGTTTTTCCCTTATCAGTCTTTGGTTTATCGGCCGATGGCTTCGGTGGTTTGGCCATAGGGTTGGTCTTCCCGTTCCACCACTTCGGTGGCTTGTTTGCCTCTTTGATGGGCTGGTCCAAGGCTTCAAGCGGTGGGCTTGTATCGTCTGCCTCCACGAAGTCTTCATCGCGTGTCTTGGCGATCCAGTCATCTTCATCCACCACCTCGGGATTTCTCAACCCAAGGATCCCGTACAGCTCCAGTGAACGCAGGTGCACCTTCTCCATGATCTCTTTCTCTGTCCAAACGGTTGTGGGAAAAGAATACTTGTGGCCATTCAAAAACTCCAGAGAAATTCGGGGCGCCACCTCTTCGTCTCTGCATAAAAATGAAAATGAAAACACATATGGATTCTTTAACACCGCTATGAACCCCTCAAAAGAACGGAAACGAGTGAGAGATAAAGTGCAAATATTGCATGCATAACATCTTTCATAAAAATTACATGTGTGCATGTATGCATTTATGCAAGTGTGCGCGTGTGCGTACTCTTGTGAGTGATCGAGTAAATGAGAATGCGATACCATACACTACACTACACTACACTACACACTGCACTACACTACACTACTTGTCAAATCGAATGGAGCAGACCTGACATCCAGAGTGAAGTTGGTTTTGGGGTTGGAATTCTGCACGCATTTGAGATCATTTGATGTATTTGTCTTTTGCATCAGCAGTCAACAGTTTACCTTCATGGCGGTGCTCTGTGATGTCCGCAAGGTCTCCCTGCATTCACGGAACGTTGCCCCGTGAAAACGGACAAGCATCACAAAATCATTCACCAGAGCATAGAGACATGAGTTAGTTGGGTTCGACCTGAGACTGTGACTTCTTTTGTCAAATACATTGAAGGTAAACTTAACCTCCTTTACCAGACTGAAGTCACCTCGCCGTTTGGGATACAGGCCTTTGGGTATCCGCGCCATGACAAACTCCGGGCCTGATGAGACGGCAACTTATCGCTCAAGCTGGCACCTGATGACTTTTAGAAAAAGCTAGGGACTCAAGAGGCGTGCTCCACGATTGCGTCTGGATAGGCCGGCCCTTCTTCTTGATGCGGCCGAGATACGTGAACCTGAGCTGATTAGCCAAGTTTCTATTCACTTTTTCTTGAAAACACACGAAGAACCAGCAGTCCTGCTGATAACCCAGGTATCTCGTACGACAACTATTTCAAAACTTATTTTATTTACTTTATCTTATTGTTTATCGAACAAATATTTCTTTAAATGATAAACGAAAGTAAGAACTTATTTACATAGTACGAAATTCTTTCCTCGATCTCTCTCTTCTTCTTCGTTTTTATGGAGAGAACAATTTTACAATCGGACTCAGGGAACGTCCACGTGAAAAGCATAACTAAGTTATACCTTAATCTAAGGTGGACACCTACTTATTCAGTCAAGCGTATTAAAAAAGAGTATTAATCGGATATTTGGTGGCTCGGTATTAATATTATTAATATTAATTTTATGATTGGATGCTCTCTCTCTCTCTCTCTCTCTATCTCTCTCTCTCTCTCTATATATATATATAATATATTCTCTCTCTATATTATATATATATATATTATATATATAATATATATATATATAATATATATATATATATATATATATATATATATATATATATATATATATATATATATAATATATATATATATATATGTCGCTCTCTCTCTCCTCCTCTTCCTCCTCCTCCTCCTCTTCTTCTTCTTCTTCTTCTTCTTTTCTTCTTCTTCTTTCTTCTTCTTCTTCTTCTTCTTCTTCTTCTTCTTCTTCGTTTTTATTGAGGGTACAATTTTACAATTTGACTCAGGGAACGTCCACGTGAAAAGTATAGCTATTAAGTCATACCTCAATCTAAGGTGGAAACCTAGTTATTAAATCGAGCGTATTAAGGGAATTGAAAGTATTAATAGTAGGTCGCTTGGTATTAATGTTATTAATATTAATATTTGTGTTTACAGATGTTGCGCGATATGTAGCTTATGTTATGATATGGGTGTACGTTATTTTTAAGTGGGATCATTTATGTATAGCGGCCCCCCTCTTTCTTTTTTTCACTAAAGTGATTAAAGGAAAGAGGGGGGGAAGTTGGCGCATGGTTGACCATATACGTCGGTAGATTCGGGGAGGCCTTTTCCAGGGAGCAAACAAGGGGGAAGTCTGGCGTTACGTTTTTTTTTTTTTTTTTTTTTTTTTTTTTTTTTTTTTTTTTTTTTTTTTTTTTTTTTTTCCGCGCGCTATGCGCATATATGTTATTATCATATATATTATGATTGTTGATGTTTTAGTAACTATGTCATTAATGTTTTTTTGAAAATATTGATTGATTTTTCGTCTGTTATTTCTTTTGGGATTTATTTCCACTGATTTGCAAAGGTCTTAGTGAGGTATGGATCTTTGTGGTTGACAAAGAGGCTGCTTTTGGTTGAGTGTCGTGTTTTGTATGAGTGGATGGTGTTGATAGGGGTAAAGGTGTTGTTGTGAAGTGGTCTGTTGATATTCTTTTTGGGGTAGATGAAAGGATGATTTTCTCTACATACACGGAGGGTATAGAGGTGGGTGATGTCAAGCAGTTGGAGTTGGTCTAGGAGTGGTTTGGTGTGTGCTCGGTAGTGTTTTTTTTTGGTGAATTTTTATAAGTGGCTGTACATATTTCTTTTTGTTGTCATGGGTCCCCAGATGGAGATATTTTGTATGATGTGTGGGTATATGTGTGTGTAATGTAGTTGTTTCATTGTTTTTATGTCTAGGAATTTTTTGGCGTATAGTAAGGAGTTGATAGTGGGTTGAAGTGTGCGGATTATGTTGTTAATATGTTGGTCATATTTTAGATTATGTTGTAGAGTCTTGTAGGTTTTTTGGGTTTTGAGCTGTTATTATAAGTGTAGTGTCATCTGCGTATGTGTATACTGTTCCTTGTTGAATAATACTGATTATATAATTTATGTATAGTAGAAAGAAGGTGGTGGAGAGAGTGCTGCCTTGTGGTATGCCATGTGTGATGGTGCGTTTGTAAGATTTAGCATATTGTGTGTGGACCTCTTGGGTGCGATTCGAGAAGTAGAATGCAAAGAACTGGACTGTACCTTCGTTGAAATTAAAATTTCGCCGAAGTTTGTCTAGTAGCTTTGAATGTTCTACTTGTCGTACGCTTTTGAGAGGTCTACATACAATGCTAACACTAGTTCTTCCTTGTCTTTATGTTTTTGTACTTCGTTTATTATAGTTTGGATTGTCATGGTTGTGCTTGAATTG
>WBZZ01006713.1:165000-197500 GCA_019918135.1 Paulinella micropora | reverse complement strand
TTATTATTATTATTGTTATCCCTATAAGGTGTTGGTCAAGGGGGTGGGGGGTTTGGGGGGAGGGAGAAAGTGAAAATTGTGTACCCCCCCCCTCCCCCCCCCCCCCACCCCCCCCCGTCCACCCCCCACCATTTCGGCACCCCTGTCGGAATAAATCATGGTTTGTGGGAACGAGGAGGAGTTGGGAGCTCATATTGGCAGGGTGGCTAGCCCCAGACTCGATGTTGGTGTTGATACGGTTTTTTTGGAGTTAACGCAAGTATTTGCGTTAGGGGAGTGTCCTGAATGCCAAATTTCCTTGTTTTTTTTCGCACCCCAATCGGAATAAATCATGGTTTGTGTGAACCAGGAGTTGGGAGCTCATATTTGCAGGGTAGCTAGCCCCAGACTCGATGTTGATGCTGATATAATATCTTTGGAATTCACGCAAATATTTGCGTTAGGGGAGTGTCCTGAATGCCAAAATTCCTTGTTTTTTTTAGCCTTTTTTTTTGCACCCTCGTCGGAATAAATCATGGTTTGTGTGAACCAGGAGGAGTTGGGAGCTCATATTGGCAGGGTGGCTAGCCTCAGACTCGATGTTGATGCTGATATAATTTCTTTGGAATTCACGCAAATATTTGCGTTAGGGGAGTGTCCTGAATGCCAAAATTCCTTTTTTTTAGCCCATTTTCTGCTCTCCCATCGGAATAAATCACGGTTTGTGGGAACAAGGAAGAGTTGGGAGCTCATATTGGCAGGGTGGCTAGCAGCAGACTCGATCTTGATGCTGGTATAGTTTTTTTTTGGAATTCACGCAAATATTTGCGTTAGGGAGTGTCCTGACTGCCAAATTTCCTTGTTTTTTGGCAGTACTTGCCGGTGCCTCCAGCAATTGAACGTACCCTGTCGACGGGGCAGGGGCCCCCCGGAACCCCAGCCCTGTGATTGTACGTACCCGTCCTGGTCGCGGGTGGCACCCACACCTGAAAATTGAGGTTTTTTCGCCACCAGGCGCCCTTTGCGGCAACTCCGGCAATTCAACGTACCCTGTCGAAGGGAAAGGGGCTCCGGGGGAGCCCTGCGATTGTACGTACCCGTTCTGGTCGTGGGTGGCACCCACACCTGAAAATTGAGGTTTTTGCCACCAGGCGCCCTTTGCGGCACCTCCGGCAATTGAACGTACCCTGTCGAAGGGGGGTCCGGGGGAGCCTTGCGATTGTACGTACCCGTTCTGGTCGCGGGTGGCACCCACACCTGAAAATTGAGGTTTTTTGCCACCAGGCGCCCTTTGCGGCACCTCCGGCAATTGAACGTACCCTGTCGAAGGGAAAGGGGGCGGGAGGGGGAGGGGGGGGGGGGGGCGGGCGGGGGTCCGGGGGGTCCTCCAAAAAGTGATAAGAAGTGGGGCTGGCGGGGTTTGGTGCGTTCGCGCACCGGTAAACCATCCTTTCAGGTGTTGACGCAGCCCCTAGTTATTATTATTATTATTATTATTATTATTATTATTATTATTATTATTATTATTATTATTATTACTATGGACACCGTGATAGCCCAGTGGTCAAGTTCTACCATCTGGGCCCTGTCGCCAGTTCGATTCCCGTCGGTGCCACCAGTATTTTCATTGAACATACCGGTCCGTCTGGAAGTGTTGGAACTGCCCTTGCGGGGGTGTCATTAGAGCCTATCGTCAATTCTGCGTACTCCCCTCACGGGTGAGACGATGGAGGCGCATGTGCAGAAATGCATCAGCCATTGACAGAGAAGCACTATCATTATTACTATTATTATTATTATTATTATTATTATTATTATTATTATTATTGTTATTATTGTTATTATTTGGGGGGCACCAATACATGGTTGGGTGTCACCGCCACACGGCGGGGTTGGGGCCGTTGGCAGCTTGTTATGAGGGGTACATAATCAGTGCTCCACTGATTCATGAGACGGAAACTTTTACTGAGAGAAGCTCTCTCACCACGCTCACGGCTCTTGGCTCGGGGTGGCCTCTGGTATCACTCGGGGTGCGGGGGGTGGGGGTTATCTGAGGGAGGGGGTTGGGCTCAGTGGGTCACTGGACAGGTTGGTTAACTAAACTACTGTCGGTATGAGTGGGTATGAAGGCGACAGGCTCCACACATTTCCACAAGCCTTGAAATCACTCAACTGCCACAGTAGCGACTGCCTGGACGCGGGGCTCCTGACTCACCCTCTCTCCCAGAACCCCTCGTGCTCACTTTGCGGATGCCATGGGGATGCTCTGGCGGAGGGTCGGGACGTGTTGGGTGCATGTGACCGGGCCTGTCACTTAGTGTTCTCGGTAGATGACTCTTTTGTAGCTTCTATCGGACGCAGGGTGGCTTGCCACGACACCTCAATGATGCATAGTACGTCACGTCTCTGGCCTGGTTACGGGGGCGGGTAACTGAGGCGGGTTCCTGAAGGCTGGTTACGGAAGCTTTGTTATTGTTGTTGGGTTCCTGGCTGCTATGTTATTGTTGTTGGGTTCCTGGCTGCTATGTTATTGTTGTTGGGTTCCTGGCTGCTATGTTATTGTTGTTGGGTTCCTGGCTGCTATGTTATTGTTGTTGGGTTCCTGGCGGCGTACATGTTTATGCTTTTTTAAGGGTTGAGCTTTAAATAACCCCACTCGGGTCTTCTTTTATCGAGCTCACCACTCGGTGGATGGAGGCCTGGGGTAGACTTATACGATGCTTTTGATGCTAGGTTCCGTCTCCAGGGATTCGACTGGCATCGCTGCTTTGTCTCACCGCACTGCCTCACCCACACATCCACGCTGGCACACTGTTTCTCCTCTTGCTCTTGTACCTATGTCGCACACAGCTATGAGCTCACGCCGATGAGTGGTTGTGACGAGGTGCACCCAGCTGGATTGCGGGCGAGCCACGGCGGCCTCGCTCTCGCTCGCTCTCTCTCTCTCTCTCTCTCTCTCTCTCTCTCTCTCTTTTTTTTTTTTTTTTTTTTTTCTTTTTTTTTTTTTTTTTTTTTTTTTTTTTTTTTTGTTGTTGTTGTTGCTTTGCTTTGCTTTGCTTTGGGCGAGGCCTAGCTTTCACATGGGCGGGCTGAGCCTATGAGGGGCGCACGATAAGCGTTCCATTGATTTATGAGACGGGTCCCAATTACTGAGAGTAACTCATGTGAGTTGCTCATCATACTCATGGCTCTTGGCTCGGGGTGGCCTCTGGAATCACAAGGGGTGGGCACTGGGGGAGGGGGTTGTGTTCAGAGGGTCACCGCGAAGGATGGTCAACCAAACTACTGTCGGTCGGAGTTTGTACGAAGGCGAGAGGCCCTACACCTTACCACAAGCCTTGAAACGACTAAATGACCAAAGTAACGACGGACCGGAGCGGGGCTCCTGGCTCACCCTCTCTCTCAGCACTCTTCGTGCTCATCCTGCGGATGCCATGGGGTTGCTCTGGCGGAGGGTTATGGGGTGGTGGGTACACGTGCACGGGCCTGCCACTCTGTGCTCTCGGTAGATGACTCACTTGTAGCGTTTATCGGACGCAGGGTGGTTTGCCACGACACCTACCTCGATGATGCACAGCGGGTCCTGCCTCGTGCCTGGTTACGGATGCAGGTGAGTGTTTGTGTGTATTCCTATACATACGTACACGTATGCTTTTTAAGGGTTGAGCTTTAAATAACCCCACCTGGGTCCTCATTTATCGAGTTTACAACTCGATCAATGCGGCACCGGGGTCCCATACCACTTATGTCAGGTTCTTATGCGAAGAGCGCGGCCGCTAGTGCTGGCCCTATGGGTCAAGGCGGTAATCCTTCAGGTTTAGACGTTCCCCGTGGGAGTGCGCCTGCGGGTGGTGATGGCTACTCGGCCGGGGTGGGGTGGTCGAGTGCTCGCGTACCTGACGGGCAACCTGAATCACGTAGAGCCAGCAATCCTGCTGCATCTCGATCACCCTCCCCAACCTCGGAAGAGAAGTCACGTCCGGAAAGGTCTGGTCACGGCGTGTGGCAAGCGGTACCGCCACCGAGGAGGTGGCGGAGGAAGGTACGAAATGAGCTGGATAAGAGATGTTGCATAGTATGGGGGCTATCGCATGTCTCTCAGACAGTGGTCATGGCGCGAGAGCTCCGAATTCTCGGTCTCGGGGAAGTCGAGGTGGAATTCGCGGGCAGAGGTAGTGGGCGACATTTGCGGATTAAATGTGCGTCTTGTGAGGAGGCGGAGAAGATGGTGCGGCTGCTGCGGGAGCGTAAGTTCTTTACGGGAAAGGTTCACGTTGCGACGGGTAGGACTTTCCGGGAAAGAGAGAAGCAGCGGGCTGCACGGGGGGGTGCCCAGTATGTAGAGATGCAGAGGGAGCTTCGCAAGCAGGGATTTGGCTACTGGGTGCTCGACGTGGAAGTCGACGAGCCCCAGGGCGAAGCCTCAAGCGGTGAATCTCCCTTGGCGGAGTGGGGCGGGATGCGGGAGCTGGAGGAGCTGGGGCGGAGGGTGCAGGATGGGCCGTGGAGGGTGGCGGAGGGCTCCAGGCGGGCTCAACCGAAGCGCAGGCATCGGCATCAGCTTCGTTCTTCCCAATTTGTGAAAGGCTTCCCACTGAGGGTGGCCTCACATAATTGGCAAGGCAAAGTGGGTGCGGATAGCCCAGGCTTTGGGGAATGGCCGGAGCACTACAAGGAGCGAGGCTGGGTGATCGTCGGAGTCCAGGAGCACAACCTATCGTCGCAGAAGGTGGAGAAGCTCCAAGTCGACGGCTTCGCAGTCCTCGGCAAAGCGGCTGCAAGCGGCTGCAACTGGTGCGGGCTCGCGTCTCTTGGGGGGAGTCTTGACGTTGGTGGCCAACTATCTGGCACCGTGCGCTACCATTGTACAGGCGCCTGTTCCACACCCACAGCAATTGTGGGTGAGGCTGTCGTCTGGGAGCGCGACGGCGTCGGATGTGTTCGTCGGCAACGGCTACTTCCCCCAAGAAAATCAACGAGAGGAATCTATTGCAGCCTATGAGGCGTGGCAGGCGGCCGTCTCCTACTTCGCCACCAAAGGTCATGTGGTTACGGTTGGTGATGCTAATGCTAAGCTGGGGCCCGCCAGAATAGCGCGGGAGGAGGGAGTGGTGGGCCTCTTTGGCGAGATAGATGAGAGGGGTAGAGGGGTTAGGTGTGAGAATGGTGAGTTGCTGGCTGCGATGCTTGTTGCCACGGGGTTGCGCAATCTCAGTGGGTTTTCGCAACCACGGGGGGACAAATATTGGTGGTCTAGGCAGGAAAATGTAGGTGGACGAAGGCATCTACTGGATTACATCTGCGTCTCTTCCGAGCTGGCGGAGGAGGCAAGCTTCGGCGTCGACGAGATAGACCTTGATACCGACCACAAAGCTGTGTGGGAGGAACTGGTCTGGGGGGACAGCCACCCCCCAAAAAGCAGGTAAAGAGGTACAAAGCATTCAAGGCAGAGCGCTTGATAGGCAGGGTAGTTGAGGGTAAGGAGATTGAGCTGTCTAAGCTTAGGTTGAAGTACGACGAGACCTTTGCAGCTGGTATATCGGGGCTGTTGCCAGATGGCCTCCCAGATCTATCAGCAGTGGAGGACCCGGATGAGCTTCAGCAGGAGGTAGATAGGGTCGCTAGCTTAGTGGTCCGAGCTTTCACGGGCGCAGCCGTAAAGGTCTTGGGAGTTCGGGTGATTAGGCCAGGGTTTACTAATGCATGGTTTGATGAGAGTCTTAGGGAAGCGATTGCGCGACGGAGAGAGGCATACGGCCTCTGGCGAAGGAATGAGGCCAACCGAGAGGCCTGGCAAAGATATAAAGAAGCGAGGAAGGCGGTCAGAAGGTTATGCAAGGAGAAGAAGGAGCAAGCGTGGAAGCGGGTCCAGAATGACACCGCTGCCAACTTCAGGAGCGCTACCATGGCCACGTACTGGAAGCTGTCAAAGCGTTTGGGCGGCGTTCGGCGGTCGAACGCTTCTGCTCCTGTTCGGAAGCCCGATGGCACTCTGGCATGCACACTCCGGGAAAAACTACAAGAATGGGAAGAATACCGCCGACGTACGGTGGTCCCCAAAGAAAACCAGTTTTTGGAGGATGCATGTGTAGAGGAAGTCGGTTCTGATGAGGAAGCAGCGCGGATTGAGCCCGAGCGGAAGGCCGCGAAACCTTCCAGTATAACGACAACCTGCGCGACCAATTCGAGGCCATGGCGCAAGCCGAGGAGATCCGGACTGAGACGGGCCCGCTGGACTATGATTACACCGAGAAGGAAGTGGAGCTCTGCCTGGAAAATCTCCAGAATCACAAAGCGTGCTCACCGGATAAGATCAAGAACGAGATGCTCAAGTACGGAGGCACGTGGATTGTGAGCTTTCTGGTGCGCTTCTTCAACTGGTTGAAATCGTGCGAATACACCCCCAGCGACTGGGGCAAAGCGATTATCGTCAACATCCCAAAAGGAGGCGACCCAACCGATCCGGAAAATTGGAGAGACATCGCGATTCTGAGCTGTCTGGGTAAGATGTATCTGTCCCTTATGGCGGCGAGGCTTACGGCTTTCATCGATCAGCCGGGCAGGCTGCGCCCAGAGCAGGGTGGGTTCCGGCCAAAACGTAGTACGGGGGACCAGATTTTTGTCCTTAAGGAGCGTCTGCGCCTTAGACAACAAGCTGGCCTCCGTTCTTTCGTTTTGTTCGTGGATCTGAGAAAGGCATTCCCTACGGTTTGGCGGGCCGGGTTGTTTCAGAGGCTAACCCAGATGGGGGTACAGGGCAAGTTCTATCGCATTCTGCGGCGTTTTTACCGAAGAACGTCATCGCAAGTGCTAGTCGATGGCGAACTCACTGGTGAAGTGCTGGAAGAGATGGGAGTTCAGCAAGGGTCGCCGTTGTCACCGTCGCTGTTCAACGTCTTCATGGATGAGCTAACGGTCCGAATCGCGAAAGAGTTGGAGATCGAGGACCTCAATCGCATCGAAGACATACGGACCCTGCTTTACGCCGACGACGTTGCGGTAATTGCGCATAGTGTCACGGAGCTTCAACAGATTGTAAATGTCGTGGCGACATTCGTGGAGGACTATCGGCTTGAAATCAACCTGAAACCGGGCAAGACGGAAGTCATGCCGATATACGGGCACGCCAAGTCAAAAAAGTCGCCCCCATGCGTGAGGTTCCGGGGCAAGGTTCTCAACGTCACCGACCACTACAAATACCTGGGAGTTCTGCTCACGGACACCCTCTCCGATAAACCGCAAGCGAAGCGGGCGGCGGAAATCACTGTAGCGGGAACGGCTGCCTGCTACCCCCCTGGATTGCCCATGAAGTTCCAGCGCGTCTTCGGCTGATGAATTGGCAGCAAATGGTTGGCGCAAAGTTGCTTTACGCATCGGCTTTTTGGGATCTGCCGGGCGCCAACAAGCTGAGTAAGCTGGAGGGCGCGTTGGTAGCGCCCCTGCGGGTCATCTTGGGTGTTGGTACGCGCACAAGCGGCTGCATCACCAGGGGTTTAGGCCGCACGCCGAGTTTTAGCATCCTTGCCAAGGCGGCCCGGCTTCGGTTCCTAGGGCGCATCGAGTTACTGGGCAACACAGCGCTAACACGCAGGCTTTACAACACGGGTCGGTGCAAATGGAAGGAAGATACGGAAAATTTGATCTTAGCAGATCACAGGCTGCGGGAGGGCTTGGATGCGCTCAAGCGGGTCGTGAACGAAGATGGCACGGTAGATGATAAGGACTGGCGGGCCGCTCTGGCGAACTGGAACGAGGTGGTAAAGCAATGGTCTGTCCGGCAGGAAGTAGCTGGCTGGGAGCGGCAGGCTAAGCCCTCTGATGGGCTTAGGGTGCTGCTTAGCCAGATGTCTTCCCGCTTTGCTTTCCCACGTTGGCGGGCGCTGGAGGGGGGAAGTCACAACCTTATCAGAAGGCGATTGTTGAGCTGCAACAATCGCCTTTGCCTCTACCGATCCAAATTTGGCTCATGCTCGCCGGACTGCTCAAGCTGTTTCGCCTTGTGTGGCACTGAGGTTAACGAGTCGTTACGTCACTTCCTGCTGCATTGCCCAACGTTTGCGAGCTCTCGTGAGGCACTGTTTAAGTTTATCGATGAGGCGCAAGCCCGGCAGCCCCTCGTGCTGAATCGAGGAGGGCTTTATCACAGGGAACTGCGGGAGGCAGAGGAGGAGATGAGGCTCTTCAAAGAGGAATGGCTGAAAGGGGGAGAATGAAAAGATGGCGGCGATGCTCGGCGTTTTGTTTATCCCTGTCCCAGAAGAGGTGGAGGAGGAGTTAGGAAGGTTTGTTGCCACCATCTGGAAGGAGTGGGAGGAGTTGGAGGCGCGCAGAGGGGGCGGAGGAGGAGGAGGAGGTGATCGACCTCACGGTCGTTCAGGAGGTGGGTAGAAGGAGGGGAAGGCCTAGTCAGGTAGAATGTCTGGCTAGATCTGTTGTAGGTGGAGGTCAGCGCAGCGTCGCGGACTTCTTCTCGGCAGATAACTCCTCTCACTCCTTGCACCCACTTGCACATGCACAGCACGCTCATTTGCACATTGCACTGCCAGTCGAGTCTTTGGAGCGGAGCCGCGTCACCGAACGGTCCCGTGCTACCAATGGAGGCACATGTCCGACAGGATCAAAGGCCAATTGACTGATAAGTCTATTATTATTATTATTATTATTATTATTATTATTATTATTATTATTATTATTCCCGATGAAAAAACCTAGTCACACTTGCTAAACAGAGTTCCAGCCCAATGGCCTCAAGGCGTTAAACTGTGACGCCAACTCATAACCCTTTTGTGGTAGATGCTGGGGAGGAGGGTCGTTGCGCGCGTAAAAGATCTTAAACTCCGCATATGCTGGTTGATAGCCCAGGACCCAGCAGACACCAGATTGTTATGGGTGGGGTTTCGAGGCAGCTCTAGCAACCGCGCTTGGTGTATGCACTTGCACATTCGGTGACGTCTTGCAAGAGGTTGCTGGGACTGCGGAATAACCTCGGCTTAGTGCAGTCTTGCCCTCAGGAGCTCCATCGGTGGCCCCGATCATCAGGCGAGAGACTGACACGGGGGGGTGGAGGACCTCGAACAAGGGTATTGGAGGCTTATGTCCGTTGAGGATATGCCATTAGCTGCATCAGTACGCCTCAGATATAGTAAATTATTATTATTATTATTATTATTATTATTATGGAGGGGTGCACAGTATGGCACCCCACGGGAAGAGGAGGTGGTTGGGCCTCTTCCCACTGGTTTCGAGGCTATGTCGTTGTGTTGGCTCCGAGGCTATGTTGTTGTGTTGGTTCCGAGGCTATGTTGTTGTGTTGGTTCCGAGGCTCTGTTGTTGAGTGGGTTCCGAGGCTATGTCGATGTGGGTTCCGAGGCTATGTTGTTGTGTTGGTTCCGAGGCCATGTCGTTGTGTTGTTTTTTATAAGACGTACACCACGTGGGATCAAAGGGGTATTTACATTCCGCGATCTAGGGGTGGTGACGGGTTTCGAGGCGTCCCAGATACTTACCACAAAACGTCCTCATGCGCTGGCAGACCGCATGAAATGTCTGCTACCCCTGTGAGTACCTCCATGCGGGACCTACCCAGTCTCGTGGAGCTCTCACGCGGGGAAGATCAATCATTTGTAGTTGATTTCCTGCAAGGTACCCGACACTGTGCGGGTAGTAGGGACTTCCTTTTGGGGCCTTCTATGCAGGATGGTTAGAGTCACTCTTCCCTCCCCAACATACTCACTGTAGTCCCTGTTGGGTCGAGGGATGGAGGCGCATGGCCCTCGGGCTCAGCCATGTACAGATCAATATATACATTATTATTATTATTATTATTATTATTATTATTATTATTATTATTATTATTATTATTATTCCAGTTCGATTCCCGTCGGTGCCACCAGTATTTTCATTGAACGTAACGATCCGTCTGGACCAGTATTTTCATTGAATATACCGGCCCGTCTGGAAGTGTTGGAACTGCCCTTGCGGGGGTGTCATTAGAGCTTATCGTCAATTCTTCGTACTCCTCTCACGGGTGAGACGATGGAGGCGCATGTGCAGAAATGCATCAGCCATTGACAGAGAAGCACTATTATTATTATTATTATTATTATTATTATTATTATTATTATTATTGTGGCACCGCGATAGCCCAGTGGTTAAGGTCTACCATCTGGGACCTGTCGCCAGTTCGATTCCCGTCGGTGCCAGTATTTTCAAAGGATATGTTCTTTGAAAGTATTGGTCTGTCTGGAAGGCTTGGAGCTGCCTTGCGGGGGTGTCAGTAGAGCCTATCGTCAAATCTTCGTACTCCCCTCACGGGTAAGACGATGGAGGCACATGTGCAGAAATGCATTCGCCATTGACTGAGAAGCACTATTATTATTATTATTATTATTATTATTATTAGGACACCGTGATAGCCCAGTGGTCAAGTTCTACCATCTGGGCCCTGTCGCCAGTTCGATTCCCGTCGGTGCCACCAGTATTTTCATTGAACATACCGGTCCGTCTGGACCAGTATTTTCATTGAACATACCGGTCCGTCTGGAAGTGTTGGAACTGCCCTTGCGGGGGTGTCATTACAGCCTATCGTCAATTCTTCGTACTCCCCTCACGGGTGAGACGATGGAGGCGCATGTGCAGAAATGCATCAGCCATTGACAGAGAAGCACTATTATTATTATTATTATTATTATTATTATTATTATTATTATTATTATTGTGGACACCGTGATAGCCCAGTGGTCAAGTTCTACCATCTGGGCCCTGTCGCCAGTTCGATTCCCGTCGGTGCCACCAGTATTTTCATTGAACATACCGATCCGTCTGGACCAGTATTTTCATTGAACATACCGGCCCGTCTGGAAGTGTTGGAACTGCCCTTGCGGGGGTGCCATTAGAGCTTATCGTCAATTCTTCGTACTCCCCTCACGGGTGAGACGATGGAGGCGCATGTGCAGAAATGCATCAGCCATTGACAGAGAAGCACTATTATTATTATTATTATTATTATTATTATTATTATTATTATTATTATTATTTTCTCCATATCATCACACAGCCTTGTGAACTATCTACATAAGGCTGGCTAGAACGCAATACATAAGCGTCCCGGCATTTTCCCATTTGTCTCTCTCTCTCTCTCTCACACACACACACACACACACACTCACACACACACACACACACTCTGGTGTGTATGATCTCATGTAAAACCATGGGTAAAAGGTCTCTCTCATCTCACCTACCATATCATTTCCTTTTTCACAACATCTATTACCATTTTTCCAACATCTTCACGGTAATCTAACCATTCTCTCCTTACTGATTTTATGAAGTTCTCACACCAAAATTTTTTTGTTTGTTTTCAACAAACCTCGAATTCCAGCCACTCCTTTTTCTATTTTTCTCAACCACAAAAACTTTTTCTCTCATTTTCGGATCCCAAAAGACAAGGTCAAACCCCCTCACTTCACCTGCAAACACTAACCTTTATAACCTTTATACTTTCCTTTGCAGTAGTTGTGAACAGCCCCTTCCCAAAACCAAGGTCTATGCCCCTTCACCATCTACCTTTTTAATTACCTTCGCTTTTCTCCCCTGCTTTCATTTCTCTTCTCTACCTTCACAATGCTGTCCTCTCTCTCTCTCTCTCTCGACCTTTTATTTACTAAAAGCTAGAAAAATCCACTTTCTTTCTAATATTCTACCTTTACATCTTCTCTCTCTCTCTACCTCTTATTTACTAAAAGCTAGACACATCCACTTTCTTCTAAAATTCTGCCCTTACATCCTCTCTCTCTCTCTCATTTTATTTACTCAAAGCTAAACAGAACATTTTTGTATAATTTAACTGTGTATCTTCACATTTCCGACCTTATACTTTTCCCGCTCTCTCTCTCTCTCTCTCTCTCTCTCTCCTTTAATTTACTCAAAAGTAAGATAGAACATTCACACATATATATATAATTCCGTCTATCCTTACATGTTATACGTAAAGGGTAAAGATGCATTAAGCATATCTTCATACATATTCTTTCATCACACATAAGGGTTATGGCGGTGGGGAGGAGCATGCAGCAGCACGTTGGGACGCTTAAAAAGAAAACCCCTGACTTCCTTCTTTCGAATGGTTACTCACAGATACCGTTTGGAATAAGCCCCATACGCACCCCTTATACCAGGAAAGGTGATGTGGAGACAAAGTACTCCTGTCTTATCTTGCTGCTGTTACATATTCTAGCCTGTATTCATCATATATATAATATATATATATATATATATATAATATATATATAATATATATATATCTTCTTCTTCTTCTTCTTCTTCTTCTTCTTCTTCTTCTTCTTCTTCTTCCTCTTCCTCTTCCTCTTCCTCTTCTTCTTCTCCTTCTTCTTCTTCTTATTCTTCTTCTTCTTCTTCTTTTTCTTCTTTTCTTCTTCTTCTTCTTCTCCTCCTCCTCCTCCTCCTCCTTCTTCTTCTTCTTCTTCTTCTTCTTCCTTTGTTTATTATATTATTATTATTATTTGAGTTCGTTGCTGTTGTTGTTACTGTTATTGTTGTTGTTATTGCTGATGCTTTTGTTGTTGTAGTTGTTAATGTTGGTGTTATTGTTGTTATTGTAGTTTTTTTTTTTTTTTTTTTTTTGTTTTTTTTTTTTTTTTTTTTTGTTTTTTTGTTTTTTTGTTTTTTTGTTGTTGTTGTTGCTATTATCTGTGTTGTCGTTGCTGTTGTTACGCTCTCTCTCTCTCTCTCTTGATCTCTCTCTTGATCTCTCTCGATCTCACTCTCACTCTCTCTCTCTCTCTCTCTTATATATATATATACTGTCTGTCTGTCTGTCTGTCTGTCTGTGTCTGACTTTCTGGAGAAACACAAAAAAGAAACTCTGGGGTGTGACCTGCACCTCTCAGTCGACAGGGTCCGCCAGTGAAAATGGGTTTTTTATTTATTTGGATTCGACTGGTTGGACCCGGGTTATACATCGCTAGCCAATGCAACCAGCCTCAGCCGCAGTTGGCGGAGCCTTTCTTGTTGTTGTTCCTGGCGCTGTCGCTCTTGCTCCAGCCTTTGTTCCCCTTGGGCCTGTCGCCGAGCCACTTCCGCCTGTCCCTGGTCCACACGCTCCTGGCGCTGTTGCTCTTGAGCAAGCCTGTTCTCCTCGTGACGCAGCCTCTCGGCCTCTTTGGGCCTGTCGCTGAGCCACACGGCGTAGTCTCCTTACCTCCTCGACCAAGCTGTCTTACTTGGGCCTCCCTCTCAAACATCAATTCGCCCATCTTATAGCGAATGGCGTGTCCGTTCCGCTCCCAACCGGACACATTAGCACAGAGGTGCTCATACGCATTATCCACCCAGACACGCGAGTTGTCGCCAGGCACCACGCGCCTTGCTTCAAGTAGTTCTTCGATCTCTTGTGAATTCCACAGCCTGCTCGATGTGTTTATGGTTTCCATGACCAGATTGTTGGCTTGTGAAATTGTAAGGGTCAAAGTTTTGTGTGAAAGAGAAATGGCTCCTCCTCCTTGCCCCCGCGGCTTCCCCCCCCCTCCCCTCCTCTCTTTCTCTCTCTCTCTCTTCTCTCTCTCTCTCTCTCTCTCTCTCTCTCTCTCTCTCTCTCTCGCTCGCTCGCTCGCTCGCTCCTCGTGCGGTCGCACTGTGCTGTCCTGTTGGTGTGTGTTGCTGTTGGGTTGGCGGCAGGGCGGGGGGACCAGCGTTGGCGCCATATGCACCGCCTAACGCGAGTCCAGCGACAGCTCTGCCTAGGCCTGTCCTGCTCCGTCAGCCACATTACATACATACATACATACATACATACATACATACATGCATGCATACATGCATGCTTGTGCATGCATGCATACATTCATACATACATACATACATTCATACATACATACATACATACATACATACATACATATACATACATACATACATACATACATACATACATACATACATACCACATACATACATACATACATACATACATACTTACTTACTTACTTACATATGTTGTTGTGTCTTGTGCAGGCAGTGCTGGGCATGGGCCTGGCGGCGGCGGCGGCTCCCGTGTGGGCCAGGTACGACCAGACAGACAGACAGACAGACAGATAAGCAACCAAACAAACAAACAAACAAGGAGGGTAACCAACAGAAACAATCAATAAAACAAACAAACAAACCTCCCTGCAAGCCCTTTCCACTTACCTCCTCCTCTTCCTCCTCCTCCTCCTCCTCTCCTTCTCCTCCTCTTTCTCCTTGCCCTCTGTCTGCCAGCTCGAGTGCCGCAGCAAGTACTGCGCCAGACATCGACTGGTCTGCACTGCGCACCACACCAGAGGTCTAGCTATCCATCCCCCTTTCTCCCTTCTCCTTGCCTCCTTCCCTCCCTCCCTCTGTCTCACTCTCTCTCTCTCTCTCTCTCTCTCTCTCTTTCTCACACACACACACACACATATACACAGATACAGAGACACACACACACACACACACGACACACACTTTCTCTCTCTGCAGGTGCAGCGTGCAGTGTTGCTTGCTCTCGAGACGGCCGCCAACGACCGGTGCCCGCCCTACTCCATACACATGCATGGGTGTGCAGTCGCCCTGACTTCTTAACCCCTTTGTTGCCACAAACGCTAAGTGAAATATTGGGAGATTTTTGGTCTGTGTCTTGCTGTGTCCCGCAGGGCCAATCACCCGTTCAAAACGGCTGTGTTTGCCACCGGGTACTCTGACACACACTTTGCGCCAACCTACCTACCTACCCACCTACCCACCTACCCACCTACCTTACCTACCCTACCTACCCTACCTACCGTACCTACCCTACCCACTGCAGCAAGCATTTCAGTCCAGCCCAGCCTCGTCTTTTCTTAGCCTCTCTATCTTTTGCAAGCAGTAAGGCAGGAGCTTTTCTCCACTGCTTCTTTCTTCCTTGCTTGGCTGGTCCCCACTTTCCTGGGCTATTCCCAAGTGCAGAGGGGGCTGGCTGTAGCTGTGTTGTGCTGTGCTGTGCTGTGTTGTGCCGTGTTGTTGTGTTGTTGTGCAGCAGCGCGACGCGGGGGCCCTCGGCCCGCAGGGTGGTGCTGCGACACTTCAGTACGAAACAAATAGACAACAGCCCAGCGGCCGGGCTGGGCGGCGCCGCACTCGTGCCGGGCGGCGGACTGCCTACACTGACCGCCTGGTCCTGTGTGTGTGTGTGTGTTTGTGTGTGTGTGTGTTTGTGTGTGTGTGAGAGAGAGAGAGAGGAAGAGAGAGAGAGAGAGAGAGAGAGAGGGAGGGAGAGAGAGAGAGAGAGAGACACAGATAGATAGAGAGAGAGAGAGAGCGAGAGAGAGAGAGAGAGAGAGACACTAGGTTTTTTTCACACACACACAATCCCTCTCTCTCTCTCTCTCTCTCTCTCTCTCTCTCTCTCTCTCGCCTTCTGGTCTGCAGGTCATCTCTGCACTCTCAGAAGGTTGAGGACCTGAAACAGAATGAGCGCCCGGGTCCCTCCCGTCTTATTCTTATTCTGTCCATAGCTACCCCTTCTCTTACTTTCTGCGCATGAACAGGCATGTTGCTAGTTGCCGAAAAATCGAATATTCTTTCTAAAGTACAACATGCTTCGAGAGCAGTTTGCATTCCTTGCTAGATGCGTAAACACACTCATACTGTAGCGTATACATATGTGGTGTACATACGTACGAAGCTACACATGTATTTTTGGTGTTCGGCTACACATGTATTACATGCATACATAAATATACATAATACGTTTCTAGATATGTAGAGTCTGTGATGGCTGTCTGCAGTGGCAGAGTGGTGTTCTGGGATCACATACGTAGTTAGCTACACATATATAACATGCATACATGAACAAATATGCACAACAAATACATTTCTAGATGTAGATGCTGTCATGCCTGTGTGCAGTGGCAGAGTGGGTATTCTGCTACACACATGCATACATTAATATACATGATTGCTAGTTGTAGAGTCTGTGAGGGCTGTGTGCAGTGGCAGAGTGGGTGCTCTGAAATCACATACGTAGTTAGCTACACATATATTACATGCATACATGAATATACAGGATACATTTCTTTATGCAAATGCTGTGATGGCTGTCTGCAGTGGCAGAGTGGGTGTTCTGGGATGCAATCGCGCAAGTGCAGGTGCGATGTCGCGGTCTGAACTATCTATCTATCTATCTATCTATCTATCTATCTATCTATCTATCTATCTATCTATCTACCTACCTACCTACCTACCTACCTACCTGCCTACCTACCTACCTACCTACCTACCTACCTATCTATCTATCTATCTATCTATCTATCTATCTATCTATCTATCTATCTATCTATCTTTGCGAGAAATTACGCATGCGTCATCCCAGACACGAACTAGTACCGTGAATTCACAAAGATCGTGTGTGTGTGTGTGTGTTCTGTGCATCCGCTGCTTTCTCTTTACCTTTGGGCTGCCACATTCCTATCCTGCAAAACGAACTCTGATCTGCTACGCACCAATTTGCTTGTTTGAAAATTGACCGTTTTCGCGTCTCAGTGGCTTTGTCTTAGGTAGATCTCATTCCTGCTTGACGCCACTTGCCGCTGCTGTCTTGTCGTGCGTCCCCTGTGTCTCTTTCCGATATCAGAAGGCAGGTGTCGCTTGTTGTTGGCTTAGGCCCCACAGAGGTGCATTACAAGGACTCAGTGACGGAAGGTTTCTGGAAGACCACAACGCGCTTCCAGCGCACCGCCTACGCGCGCGACTCCAGCACGCTGCCGCTGCCCGCAGCACTGCTGCCCTCCCAGCCCGCCCCCGCCACCGCCTCGAAACAGCCCTGCCCGCCGGACTCGCAGGGGAGCGAAGCGGAAGAAGAAGAAGAATTCTACGCCAACTTCGCGGTGCTGCAGACACGCGTGGAGCGCATGGACGTTGTGCTATTGGCTCGTCCGCCGCTGGGCAACCGAAGGGTGATCTTTGGCCACGAGGACTTGCTGGGACAGGCCGGCCGGCCCGCGCCCTGGACCGGCATGTGACCCCGGTCCACACACACAGTGCACAATGGCACAGAGGGAGTCTGAACTATTGGTGATAAGCAATCATCCTCATTGTCAGCATCTTGCCGCCCATCACATCTCTGAAAAACAAAGACAACTTTGCTAACTTCTCTTATGCCCCTATTTATTTGTGTTAATTTTTAAACATCGATTTGAATTAGGCAGTTTGGAATCTACGTAATACTGTATACACATCGCAAGTAATCAAACTAGGAATTTCTAGACTTAGTCGCTTGCACTTGAGCAGTAGAGTTATTGAGCATTTTGAAATGTATAAATGTATACAAAACCTAGACTCTCAAATCTTACTTTGAAAAAATTCAACTTGCTCTAAATCCAATTGAGATAAGTGTCAGATAGATTAAGAAGTGCAACCACTGTAATAGCTCCAGAGTCTGTTCATCCTGAATTCAATCAATATTTATTTATTAATGTTCTTGTTACTCTCTGGGACACGAAGACATTCTTGCTTTCTCGTATATTGTTCTATTACCTGCATTCTTAATAAATATCCGTAACACACATTGGACAATTAATTAGACACTTCCTCCTCAACTACGTCCGTATTGCTATTTGGTACGTTAGCATTATTCGTTACGGTTAGTAGTATTATTAGTTATTGATACTGTCATTTAGAGTACCTTTTCTGGTACTGGTGGCACTAGCTTTTTACCATAACCATTATTACCCACATCAGGCAGTTTCGTGGATCATTTTCTGGAGACACATCTTTTGTGTGACGTAGTCAGTTAGACTGGCGGGCATTGTTCAGTATTCTTAAATTCTTTTGCGTGGGAAGCAGTTGGCAGGTAGCCTCGGGTAGGAGGGGGACGCCCCGAGTTCCGGTCGCCGTTTGCCGCAGAAGTCGCGAGGGTTTTCTTCCAACTGGTTATCGAGCCTTGGAGCGTGACCTGTGCAACGGATCGCAGAGGAGAACCTTCGTTAAAGGTGTGAGGGGTCCACCTTAAGTGATCTCATTACAGGAAAGTGCGCATTTTCAATTGTGTGGCTACAGCTGATCACTGTAGACACTACCCACGCCCTGTTCTGCTGGTGTGCAGTGCCAGGGCAAGGTGGGGGACAGGACAGAGAGACAAACACCGAAGCGTACAGGTCGCAGTGCGGGAGGGGTGAGCCTCCTAAAGCTATTGTAAATTTATCAGTTCTGTCACGTGGCCAGTTGTGCTTGCCGTGGTGCCAGTCGGGATTGAGCACCCGCTACCACGGATACAACAAATTGCAAGGCGGCGGTGCCAGCCTGAGTACAAAGCAGTAGGCCAATTGTGCTTTGCCGTGGTGCTAGTCGGGATTGAGCACCCGCTATCACGGGACACAACAGATTACATTGCAAAAGTTATTGTTGAACAGTAGTAGGCCAGTTGTGCTTTGCAGTGGTGACAGGCGGGATTGAGCACCCACTGCCCACGGGACACAACAGCTTACATTGCAAAGTTATTGTTGAACTCGTACTGCATTATCACATCTACTCCTTGTGTCGCTGTTGTGACTGTGTGAGGAGTGAGAGAGAGGTGTGGTGAGGTAGTGAGCTCTAAAGAACAGTGCATTGGACACGAGGGGAGGAGCGAAAGGTAAGTGTTTAGGTGGTTGTACAAAAACAACTACAAACCTAGGGAGGTTGAAGAACTGACTTTGCAGATAGAGCTGCTAGTAGGTGGAAAGCTATCATAGGTGGTAGCTGAGGTAGCCTCAGTGTAGTTTGAGCAATAGAGTCAGTGGTAACACACGTAGTTAAAGAGAGAGAGGGTAAAGGGTGGTGTGGACAAGCAAAACACTATTCTGTATAGTGTGTGTGTGAGTCTGCTCGTGGCCTCTGTTGTGTTCTCTCTGTGTGGGAGTGTGTGTGGTTGCTTGCCTGTGTCTGTGCCATCAGAATAGCGTGAGCATAGCGTGACCCTATCTCTCTTTGGCAAGTAGAGAGCATAGCTGTGTGCTGTGTGTAAGTGTGTGTGTGTGTGGAGCGTGTGTCTGTTTGAGACTGACGGTGGTTAGAAATGACTATTAGTAAGACAGACAATAAGATTACGTTCACCGGCAACTTCAAGAGGCATGGATCCTATTGCATAGGCAGGTAGTGCAAAGTGCTAAGGCCCCTAAGGAAGTGCTGCAGGGTGCTGACGCCCACAAACAATATGTACATCGCGAAAACGTATTAGGAATACAGCTTAAGGGTAGGGAGGTGCACCCCTTTATACTAGCTTGGGAAGAGGTAGCAGAGTGGAATGATTGGGCTGACTTGGACGAAGAAGTAGTAAAGGAATACTTCAAGGACAAAACCAAGGGTTCTACTCGCCTGTGGCCTATGCCCAACCCCAAACCGGAAGCTCCAAACCTTGAGGAGGCGTTAGGGGTAGAGGAAGAAAAGGAAATCCCAGTCAAGCGTTACAAACCGGTCTTTGGCAGTCCGAAGGATAAACCAACACTGAGATTGAAGAGGGAAAGGAGGAGGAGGAAGATGAAGACCGGCACACCTCTGACCTCTACTCTAGTGGGTATGCTAGCACTGACAAACCTAGGCTGTCAACTGGCAAGGGCTTAGACTTAGAGGGCGACAGCAAGAGTGGTGCCTCCCGAGGACAGAGGGACCCCTCTAAGTTCAAAACCCCACTAGGGGGTGCTGATCGTGCTGGCGCACTGACACGACAGGTGATAGCCTATGACGCTAGTGTACTTGCTGAGATGAGCAAGCAAAAATAGAGGGTGTTGAATATCATCTATGACATACTCGGTGGTGAGGCGAAGAGTCTAGTGCGTGACTTAGCTGATCCGGAGAAACTGACCTTTGGCCAAAACCCTAAAGCACTGTGGGACAGACTGCTAGCCCGTTACAAGAAAGCTGACCCCTCTGATGTTCAGGGCAAGGTGAAGGAACTGAATGACTTCCTCTTTACGAGTAAGCAACAGTACGTCGGTCAGTGTGTAGACTTGAACGCTAGGAGAGACTGGTTGGCAGACTATGGCCAAGCCCCAACCGATGACCGGATGCAACAAATAGTGAAGGACACGTTAGTGGGCCCAAAGCAATCTGACTCTAGGGTAAAGAAAGCTTGGCAAGTCTGGGTTGAAATGGCTGAACTGAATCGCAAACAGTTCAAGTGGGACTTCGCCTTCTGGTGGAAGTTCGTGCAAGATCGTGCCCTTGAGCTAGACAAGAAGTTTGACCGGGCCAAAGTGACTAGTTCCACAGAGAAAGGTTTGGCAGCTCGCAAGGCAGGAAAAGGGAAACCCAAGGACGAGTGCTGGCTCTTCCGCAAGGAAGGGAAATGCACTCGTGGGGCCTCCTGCCGTTACCTCCATGTTGGAGGGAATGTGAGAGGGGTGTGTTTCTTGTGGGACAAACAGGAGAAGTGTAGATGGGCCGACAAATGTCGGTTTGAGCATGACCCCACTAAAGCCAAGAAGACCCCTCCCAAACCGGCAGACACCCCAAATGGGGAGAAAAGCAAGAAGAGCGAGAAGAGCAAGGGGCCAAAGTGCTTTAACTGCTTCGAAAAGGGGCACATCGCCGGGAAGTGCAGCAAGAAGTGCCGGTTGTGCGGGGGCAAGCACAAGTTGAGCAAGTGCCCGGACAAAAGCCGGAAGGAGAAGGGCGAGGCAGCAAAAGGCTCAAAAGGGGGGAGTGATAGCGATGACTCCGAGGATGAGGAGCCGGGCGTAGCCTTAGCTCAGATGGTAAAGTTCCTAACCGGCAAGTCGAAAGACAAAGCCCTCATGGCTAAACCCGGGGGTGCAAACCTTCCCGAGCCGATCATACCACCGGAGGACGAGAACAGTCTAGAGATCTTGCTTGAGGACGACGCCGACATAGACAAGATGAATGAGGGGCGGTGCCATGGAGTAGCGGAAGGAAAGCGCAGTTGCGTAACCCGGTTGAAGGACCTTGAGTCTCCCTTCAACAGCCTTAGGATTAAGGCAGCCACTCTCATCGATAGCAACTATTGCGTTGAGCATCAGTACCAGCGAGCCAAGCAAGAGAGAGAAAATGCCTTGCGCCGGTGGGCAGCCGACATAGCTCGAATGGATCATCTAGCTCTAATGTGCGAGATGGGAGAACGGGGGTTAGAAGCCCAAATCAAAAGTGGGAGTCATCCCCTAATGGTTGAGGCCATAGTGAGACACGAAGCCGCGAAGCGGGGAATCCAGTGGAACCGGTCCCTCTTGCCCATCATCCACTATGCAAAGCCCCGTGAACCCGGACAGTTCACCGAATGGGTCATTAGCCGATAACCGGTAACATGGGAGGCATCTGGTGTACCCTCATGGCGGAAGGTGTACAGCCAACATGAACCTCAGGCCGGTGCACAAGCGAAGCATATGTACTTCAGAGGTGGGGTATCCCCCCCTCGTGGGGGAGTTGTGCCCCCGCCCGTAGCATCGGTGCCGGTACGCGCCCAAGGGTACTCCCCTCCGTCCCGTAGCACTCAACCCCCGTGGAGAGAGTAAGGGTAGACCTAGCGGGGCGAGCGGGCCGTCAGCGGTACCTGCCCCGAAGGTTGAGATTGGTTCAAAGGCCGAGCAGGCTGAGGCTGGTAGTGGTATCATGAGCCAAAACCTGAAATCTTTACTCAAAGCAAAAAGGGAAAAGGTACATGGGGTGAAGGTGAGGCCCGGCCCGGAGGACTACCAGCCCGATGGTTTGGCGGACGTGGAAGATGAGCCCTCGGAGATGCAGCCCGATGCCGATCCTTCCTCGGAATCAGACGGGGAAGGGGAGCGTGAAGGTGAAGAGTCCCCGGCTAGAGATGGGGACGTGGGTAGAGCTCCGGTAAGGGTGCCGTCCCCCATAGGTCCTGACCCTAGTGTTGATGCAGACCCCGGTGGTGGGAATGCTACCGCCGGGACCGACAGCAATCCGGTGACTACGCCCTCCACCAGCCCATGCAATAGGCGTAGGTCAGTGGGCGCTCGCGCGTTTGGCTTCCTTGAGACGGTCCGAGCCTCCGTGAGTGGGATGCCCTGGTTTGCGTCCCATGCTAAGACAGTACCCCCTGCAGACCGAAAGGTGACTTCCCTGTTACCCCCTACTACTAGTACCGGTCTGTTTACGGCCCCCTCCACCTTAGCTGAGCCTGATAGTCCTACCCGACTAGGTACCGGAGAGCGAGAGAGTCGACTCCGAGCCGTGGCAGAGCAGCAAGAGGAGATGCGCCGGTTGCATCGTCCGGCGTTGAGCGGTGAGGAAGAAAAAGATGAAGCTGACTTCTGGAACAGGTGGGGAGAGTGGACTAGGCTGTTGTACGACTGGGCGCAGGGGAGTGAGTATCCCATGAACAAGCCTAGGTGGCCAAGACAGGGCCGTAGAAGGAGCAGCAGCAAATAGTGCCGCCGGGTTTCAACCTCGCACTAAGCCGTTCAGAGTCCTAGAAAGGTGGGCGCTGAGAGCGTACTAGAGAAGGAATACGCAAGTTTACCGGAAGCAGAGGGAGAAGCTGACCCGGTTGACGACCTAGTTCGTTTCATGACCGAACGCGGATGGATGGCTAAGGGTATCCGGCTAGCAGAACAGGCCCTCCTAGGACGGAGTGCGGACTAAGACACCATGTTCGATTCGGGAGCTACGTTGCACTTTGTGCCGGCCGGAGCTGAACAACGGTTGTTCAACATTCAGCGAGGGATGAAACGGGTAGACACGGTCAACGGGGAGACCACCGTGACTAAGAAGGGCTCGCTCGACATGACGAACGTGAACGGAAAGGGGGGAAAGAACAGGTTACATCTAGGTAGTGTGTGGGTTAGCCCCAACATAGATGAAACCTTAGTCTCCGGTCCTCAGTTAGCTAAGGAAGGTTACAGTGTAGTTCTCAACAAGAAGGGAGAGGGATGCATCACTAAGGCCCAGATACCGGACATTTCCCCAGAGCTTAAGGCCGGGTCCTTTACCTAGACGCCAAGGACAAAGTGTGGCGTTTCGTGACATCCACCGACCAAGAGCTGGCTGCGGATAAGATTGAGGCAAGAGCTTTCTTTGGAAAGGAGATGGCTAAGGTCACGGAGTTGACTAGTGAACAACTTCATCAGAAGTTCGGAGGGCCCGGAAGCGGCATGCAGCGCCTCAGTTAAGCGTACGGGATCAAGATAGTGGGTGACAAAACCCATGAGCAAGCGGTCAAAGAGTGTAAGGAGTGCCCAGCCGCCAAAGGGGGAAAAGTGAACCACCCGGCAAGCAACCAGTTGACACAGGTAGGGAAGTTCGAAGCCGTGGCGTTCGACAAGTCCGGGTGCCTACGCAAACCCCTCCATGGTGGGTTTTGGTACGGCATGGTGGGAATCGAAGCTAACACCGGGTATGCGTTTGGCCTCCTCCTAAAGGATGGCACCGCGGCACCACAAGTGCGTTTCATGCGGGAATGCATAAACTTCCTTGAGACACAAAGCGGCAAGAAGGTGAAGGAAGTCAGGGTAGACGGTGAGCATATCTCAGCTGACTTCAAGGAGCTGGTCCGGGACACGGGAGTGAGGAAGAGGATCGACACCCTCAACGAACACAACAAAAACGCCTATGCCGAAGTGTCCCAACGTGACTTTTGGCTCAAAGCGCGCCATAACCTGGTTAGGGCTCAGCTACCCTATGAGCTCTTGGGATATGCGTGGCAGCACGCTATCCTCTTGCACAACCTTTCACCGAAGCGATCCGGTGGTGAGGTCCGGATGTTTGAGCTTATGCCCCGCGAAAGGAAGGTAAATTGGATAGCTTACCTTCATCCTTTTGGGTGTCTATGCCACATGGTCATCGAGGGCAGGTTAGGACATGACGAGAGCCAGACACATATGGCCGCCTGGTTATGGGCTGAGTTTGGAGTACTTCGCACACTTGATCCTGTGTGAAGGTAGGGTTTTCCCATGGCGAAACGTCAATAACTTTGACGACAACCAGCCGGCCTGGCCTTTGTTGCAACCCCTCTGGGAGAAGAAGGGCCTGAGCTTGGAGCAGTTGAAGGGAGACCAGTTAGTGGAAGACGCCGACCTTGAGCAGCTGTTTGTCCCAAAGCACCGGGTGGGGGTGACCGATCCAGGTAAAGGTAAGAAGGCCCCGGATCAGGGGGAGCTTGACAGCTCCGATTCCGACGGCGAAGTGGAGGAAGCGATCTCGGAGCAGGAAGCAGTGAAAGAAGAGAAAGAAGCCCCCGATCCCGACCCGGAAACAATAGGGGAGTTGAAGGGAAGGTGGGTTGAGACCCCAGCCACTCAGTGGTGCTGGGCTTGGGCCAAGAAGACCTATGGGGTGGGTTTCCGGGACGAGGTCCGACGAGGCCAGGTGCAAGACGTGAGTGAACCCATATGGGTTAAGAAGCAGAAGAAGAACGGACCAGCCCACTGGGTAAAGTTTGAGGATGACGACTCCCCAGACCGTATGTTGGACTCGGAGATCGTCAAGTACCTTGCAGACGGTCCGCAGACCGCACATGCCGCCACGTTCACTAGACAGGTGAGTGAGAAGCAAGCCGACGAGCTATGGTACTGGGACGACCCCCGAGCCGAGATGGCTACGCTCTGGGAGAAAGATTGCTTCCGGAGGGTCCGAGCAGACTTAGTAGACAAGAAAGATATTTGTGAAGGGCGGTTCGTTGATGCCACCAAAGAGGCAGGGGGAGAGATCCTGAAGTTCAAAAGCCGATGGACGGCCAAGGGGTATTCCATGATACAGGGATGACATTTTGGGAAACGTAATTTCCCAACCCCGTGTGCTCTTACCATCTTGATGCTTTTCACCCTAACGGTGTTCTTTGGCTTAGTCTTGTTAAAGTGGGACGTTGGCACCGCATACACAGGCGTCTGCAGCTGAGCAGGGGTATCGCCCCAGTTACATCGTACCACCATTTGGTTTAGAAGAGCCGGGGTATGTGTGTGAAACGCTTAAAGCACTCTATGGCAGACCGGATGCGGGCCGCAAATGGTGGCGGTACAAACTAGTCCCGGTTTTAGAAGATTTGGGCTTTTATAATAAGGCTCATGTCGCTTTTCCTTGCTTCTTTTGGCGTTGGTTACCCGGTAAGGACAAACAGGACTTTGTGTACGTGCACGTCGACGACATGATGGGAGCGTTCAGTGGTAAGGACGTAGAAGCGGAGTTCTCAGCTGCCGGAAAGAAGGCGTTTAGGGTCTTTAAGCAAGAGGCACCGACAGGGGTGGTAGGCTTGAACATTGAAGATAAGGAAGTCGGTTAGGCCGTGAAGTCATGTTCGTCGGCTCAATACTTACCATACCCACTACAGCAATGACAGTTATATTCTTTATAACCACACATATAACATCTTTCGTCAGTTGGATTTGTTGTTTCTGCTGTCTCTGCTTTATTATTATTATTATTATTATTATTATTATTATTATTATTATTATTATTATTATTATTATTATTATTATTATTATTGGACACCGTGATAGCCCAGTGGTCAAGTTCTACCATCTGGGCCCTGTCGCCAGTTCGATTCCAGTCGGTGCCACCAGTATTTTCATTGAACATACCGGTCTATTTCTGGACCAGTATTTTCATTGAACATACCGGCCCGTCTGGAAGTGTTGGAACTGCCCTTGCGGGGGTGTCATTAGAGCTTATCGTCAATTCTTCGTACTCCCCTCACGGGTGAGACGATGGAGGTGCATGTGCAGAAATGCATCAGCCATTGACAGAGAAGCACTATTATTATTATTATTATTATTATTATTTTGGACACCGTGATAGCCCAGTGGTCAAGTTCTACCATCTGGGCCCTGTCGCCAGTTCGATTCCCGTCGGTGCCACCAGTATTTTCATTGAACGTAACGATCCGTCTGGACCAGTATTTTCATTGAACATACCGGCCCGTCTGGAAGTGTTGGAACTGCCCTTGCGGGGGTGTCATTAGAGCTTATCGTCAATTCTTCGTACTCCCCTCACGGGTGAGACGATGGAGGCGCATGTGCAGAAATGCATCAGCCATTGACAGAGAAGCACTATTATTATTATTATTATTATTTTGGACACCGTGATAGCCCAGTGGTCAAGTTCTACCATCTAGGCCCTGTCGCCAGTTCGATTCCCGTCGGTGCCACCAGTATTTTCATTGAACATACCGATCCGTCTGGACCAGTATTTTCATTGAACATACCGGCCAAGACTGGCTGGGTTTGCGCGGGCAGCAAGGCACCGCCCGTACCTTCTTGGCCTCTTCCTCGGCCTTCTTTTTCGCTGCCGCCTGTCCAGCACACGCACAGTCAGCAGTGGGCAGCAGCTGAACCAGCAACGCGCACATGTGGCCGCGCCGCCTCCAGCACCCCCGACCAGGTCGCAGCACAACCCTCTCCTCTCCTTGCTCGCGCACTCGCCATGCTTCCTCCACTGCTGACCTCTCCGCAACATACCCTCTCTGATACATACATACGTTCGTTTGTACATGCATACATGCATACATAGATTCGTACATACATACATACACACAAGCATGCATGCATGCATATATGCATATATACATACATACATAAATACATACTTACTTAAATACTTACTTACTAACGTACATATGTCTGTTTGTATTTACGTATATACATACATACATACATACATACATATATACATATATACATACATACGTACAAACATGCATACATACATAGATTCATACATGCAAAAATAAATACATACTTACATACATAAACACATACATACATACAAATAGTGTGTCTATCTATCTCTCTCGCTCGCTTTTTTGCTTGCATGTTCTACGATTTTCTTTTGTTTCTTTCTTTCTTCTCTTATTTTCTCTTCTTTGTTTCTTCCTTTCTGTATATATGTATATAAATGAGTATACCTGCATACATACATACATACATACACATGTGCGCACATACATACGTATGTACAGACGTTCGTACATACAAACATACATACAAACATACATACATTCATACATACGTACTTGCATACAAACAGTTTCTCTCTCTCTATCTCTCTCTCTCTCTCTTTCTTTCTTTTTTTCATGCATACATACATATATACTTACATACAATAGTTTCTTTATCTCTCTCTCTCTCTCTCTTTCCCTCTCACTCTATCTTTCTCACACTAACCCCCCCCCCCCCCCCCCCCCTCTCTCTCTCTTGCTTTTTTGCTTGCGTGTTCTACGATACTGATATATCATCGCAACTGTCCATGTCGTCTCTGTTGCCTCCGTCGTTGCATTATTGTACATAATAGTTATTCTTCTTGTACCTCATTGATTTTGTGCTGCTCGCGCAGGTATTCAAGAATTCTCTTGTTGTCGCTAACCCCATGAGGTAAGCCTTGGATATGATCTTTGAGATTAACTCCATCTAGCTGCTTCAGAATAGGGTTGATCTGCACACAAATAGCAGAGTGTGATTGTGGTGCGCTATTCAGTATTACAGGTAGCATTTATAAAAAATGTTGTTATTTCTTATGCAGGTGAACAACACTTTGCAGAGCCTCAAGCTCTTTCACAATAAAATCGGACTCGATGGCGCCAAAGCTATCGGCAAGGCGTTAGAGGTGCCTTAAGCATATATGGCGATCGCAGCAGCACCTTCAGCGCCAATATGATTGTTGGCTATGTACAACGTTTGCAATTTGCATCCCTTATTTTCCTGTCAAACAAAATTGTCACTCCTTTTTGCTACCGCACCGGTAGCATGCATATGCATCTGACAAACACAAACATGCATTTCCAGCTCATACATCGCTCAAGCAAGAGCGAAAGCAGTACAAATAAAGTTGTACAACATCAGACAGTCATTACCCACCGTGAGTAAAGAAGCGATAATAAAAGCGCTCAGCTCATTGTAGCCCTTGCGTGATAAATCCATGTTTGTTGTCTTCCCGTCACGGAAGGACGCGACAGGGATCCAGTCGCCTTGGATGTATATGCGCTTGATGCTCTGGTTGACCTAATTTACAGGACCATCCAAGCATCACGTCAGTGGATCTGCGAGGCAACTACTTGAGCGTGAAAAGCGGCTCGGCGTTGGCGGCCGTGGTCAAGCAAAATCCCTGCATCAAGGAGATGTGCAGGATTCCGCTTGATTCACTGCGGGACAACAAGACAACAGAGCTAAATCTAAATTCAACAAGTTTGGGCCCTGCAGAAGCGGCTATGTTGGCTGAATTCTTGAAGGTCAACATGAAGTTGAGTAAGATAAAATCTGAAAAATGTATGTGTCAACATACACACACATATTGTTCAATCAATGCCTCTTGCTTTCCGTCCAACGTCACACGAAAAATAATTGTTTCATATATTGCTACCCGCGCATGGGTAGCAGAACATTTATAATGAACATGATTTAGGTGAACACCAGTTAAGCTTGTGTTGTTCAACAACAACATCGGACCAGAAGGAGCGAACCACGTCGCAAAAGCACTGCAGGTACCTTAAGAGCTTCTCCGATTGCGTTTGCACCGTCATCACCAATTTTGTTGAAGCGTAGATTCAGCTCCCTCAGGGTTTGGTTGACCTATGAAAACACATACATTGATACATGTATTGCTACCCGCGGGCAGCATGCAAAAATATCCGCATTGCACTGTGAATGGTATTAGGTGAATACATGTCTGGCTACACTCATCCTCTACGGCAACGATATCGGAGACGCAGGCGCAACAGCAATCGCAAAGGCCCTGCAGGTACCTTAAGCGCGTCTGCAAACGCTGCTGCACCTTTATCTCCAATATTATTACTTGTAATCCACAACGTCTGCAGATTCTTGTTTACCTGCAGTGACATCACACATACATTTAATTTGTTAGACATGCTACCGCGCGGTAGCAACACATGTATCAATATATTGGGCTTCATAGGTAAACCAAACCCTGAGGGAGCTGAATCTACAATACAATAGTATTACTGATGACGGTGCCCACGCAATCGGAGAAGCTCTTAAGGTACCTGCAGTGCTTTTGCGATTTGCTTCGCTCCTTCTGGTCCGATGTCGTTGTATTGCAACGAAAGAGAAGTTAAGCTGGTGTTCACCTAACACATATTCATGATAAATTTTCTGCTACCGCACCGGTAGCACTTTTTTAATCATGTTTTGTTTGTGTGAGTGCAGGTGAACAAGATGCTGCAAACTTTGTCGCTTGGTGACAATTACATTGGTGCTAATGGAGCTAAGGAAATCGCAGCAGCACTGAAGGTACCTGAAGAGCTAGGCCAATCGCCTTGGCGCCTTCAAACCCAATATCGTTAGCACCCAATTCGATGCTGCGAATACTATTGTTTACCTATATGCAGTCAAAACATACCAGTGGAAAGTGCTACCGCGCGGTAGCACACTCATAAAAGTACATATTGCATAGGAAAACAAAACTGTAATCGAGCTACTCATGAGAGGAAACAAAATAGGACCAGCAGGCGCAGAAGCAATCGCAAACATGCTTAAGGTACCTCTAACGCCTCCCCGATGGCTTTTGCGCCATCAGCCCCGATGTTATTACTTATTAAACCAAGCGCTTGTAGCGTCTTGTTCACCTATATCCACATATGTTCCTATTCGACTTGCTACCGGTGCGGTAGCATAAACGACAAAATATGTGTCGGTGTGCAGGAGAACAAAACATTGCAGACATTATATCTGACAGACAACGCTATCGGAGATGCAGGCGCCAGTGCACTCGGAACAGCTCTCAAGGTACCTCCAGCGCCTTTGCAATATGTTGGGCTCCTGCCGCCGATTAAATTTGATCCGAGGTCGATCAAGATAAGAGTAACATTGACCGAAAACAAAGTTGCTAATGAAACCTTGCTGCGGTAGCATGTCTAACATTGTATTTGTGATGTCACTGCAGGCAAACAAGGTTCTGCAGACTCTAAATATTGCAAGCAACAACATTGGAGATCAAGGTGCAGCAGTGTTTTCAGACGCGCTTAAGGTACCTGCGGGGCCTTTGCAATTGCTGTTGCGCCTGCGTCGCCGATCTTGTTGTGGAGGATGAGTGTAGCCAGGCTAGTGTTCGCCTAATATCATTCACAGTGTAATGCTGGCATTCTTGCATGCTACCGCTGCCGGTAGCATTTCTGATGCATGCTCATGACCATGTAGGTTATTAATAACAAGGTGAGATAAATCTGGCATGGAGAGAGAGAAAGAGAGAGAGAGAGGCTGCAATGAAAACTTTATGATTGCGTCATTCTTAGGTTAACAAGTCTTTGAAGGAATTGAGCCTCTGGAATAACGACATTGGTCCAGAAGGTTCAAAAGCGATCGCGGCCGCGCTTGAGGTACCTTTAGTGCTTCTCCAATAGCTTGCGCTCCCGCATCTCCAATCCCGTTCCACCCTAGATTTATCTCACGCAGAATCTTGTTAACCTACATGGTCATACGCATGCATTATAAATGCTACCGCGGCGCGGTAGCAATATGTGAAACAATATTTTTTTGAGTTGACGTTCGACGCAAAGCAATTGGCTGGAAGTGTTGGAACTGCCCTTGCGGGGGTGTCATTAGAGCTTATCGTCAATTCTTCGTACTCCCCTCACGGGTGAGACGATGGAGGCGCATGTGCAGAAATGCATCAGCCATTGACAGAGAAGCACTATTATTATTATTATTATTATTATTATTATTATTATTATTATTATTATTATTATAGACACCGTGATAGCCCAGTGGTCAAGTTCTACCATTTGGGCCCTGTCGCCAGTTCGATTCCCGTCGGTGCCACCAGTATTTTCATTGAACATACCGATCCGTCTGGACCAGTGTTTTCATTGAACATACCGGTCCGTCTGGAAGTGTTGGAACTGTCCTTGCGGGGATGTCATTAGAGCTTATCGTCAATTCTTCGTACTCCCCTCACGGGTGAGACGATGGAGGCGCATGTGCAGAAATGCATCAGCCATTGACAGAGAAGCACTATTATTATTATTATTATTATTATTATTATTATTATTGGACACCGTGATAGCCCAGTGGTCAAGTTCTACCATCTGGGCCCTGTCGCCAGTTCGATTCCCGTCGGTGCCACCAGTATTTTCATTGAACATACCGATCCGTCTGGACCAGTATTTTCATTGAACATACCGGCCCGTCTGGAAGTGTTGGAACTGCCCTTGCGGGGGTGTCATTAGAGCTTATCGTCAATTCTTCGTACTCCCCTCACAGACGATGGAGGCGCATGTGCAGAAATGCATCAGCCATTGACAGAGAAGCACTATTATTATTATTATTATTATCATTATTATTATTATTAACTCCGCATATGCTGGTTGATAGCCCAGGACCCAGCAGACACCAGATTGTTATGGGTGGGGTTTCGAGGCAGCTCTAGCAACCGCGCTTGGTGTATGCACTTGCATATTCGGTGACGTCTTGCAAGAGGTTGCTGGGACTGCGGAATAACCTCGGCTTAGTGCAGTCTTGCCCTCAGGAGCTCCATCGGTGGCCCCGATCATCAGGCGAGAGACTGACACGGGGGGGTGGAGGACCTCGAACAAGGGTATTGGAGGCTTATGTCCGTTGAGGATATGCCATTAGCTGCATCAGTACGCCTCAGATATATTATTATTATTATTATTATTATTATTATTATTATACAGATGGAGGCGCATGTGCAGAAATGCATCAGCCATTGACAGAGAAGCACGCACTATTATTATACAATATTTTTATTTTGGTATCTTGAGTAAGTGATGTTCTGTGCTTACATTACTTCCATTTGTTATTTTAGCTCCACATTCACACACATAACTTTTGCTTAATTATTTTTTTGCTCTTGCTGATTTTTTTTTCATTTCCTTATCGTGGTTAATCTTCCATTCCTCATACTTAGGTATAACAATTTCTTTATGATATTTGTTTGCTTTGCTTCTAGCTCTTCGAAGTCTATTACTTGCTCTTTTGATTTTCCTTTCCCGATACAGAAACTCTTACCCATAACTTTTCCTCCTTCTCTCCATTGGACTTTTACCATAGGTCTTTTTTTATTATTCTCTATCATAACACATCCATTGGAAATTCTAAAATGCTTAGCACCAAGCGTGGCGGTCGCTCACGAGCGACACAGTGTCTTTGTCTGACATTATATAAGTGTTTCTATATTTGTTTAAATAGAAATTTACTTTTTACAATAAGCATTATTTCGTTGTTTTCGTGTTTACTATTTGTTTTTTATTTGTTAAATACTAAGATAGACATAGCCGTTGTGCTGTCTCTATCCATTGTGCTGATAGAATCATCGATCATGATATAATGTATCGAAAAAGTGTGCCGTAGTGACACACTATACTACTAACTGTATGACGGCAAGAATAATCTAGATAACACTGACAGAATATAGTTTTATGATAGTACAAATAAGTCTCAAATACTTCGCACAACTGAAGCAACTCAGATCGATTTAGATCTACTAGATCTAGGTACTAGTAATCTTAACTCAAGTAGCACCGGCCCGCGCGGGATAAGTCGGCAGTTTCTCTCAGAATATGTGCAGTGAATTGCCACCATACGCCTGTAAT
>WBZZ01006713.1:150000-152500 GCA_019918135.1 Paulinella micropora | reverse complement strand
CACCAGTATTTTCATTGAACATACCGGTCTATTTCTGGACCAGTATTTTCATTGAACATACCGGCCCGTCTGGAAGTGTTGGAACTGCCCTTGCGGGGGTGTCATTAGAGCTTATCGTCAATTCTTCGTACTCCCCTCACGGGTGAGACGATGGAGGCGCATGTGCAGAAATGCATCAGCCATTGACAGAGAAGCACTATTATTATTATTATTATTATTATTATCATTATTACTAAGTATTAATGGACACCGTGATAGCCCAGTGGTCAAGTTCTACCATCTGGGCCCTGTCGCCAGTTCGATTCCCGTCGGTGCCACCAGTATTTTCATTGAACATACCGGTCCGTCTGGAAGTGTTGGAACTGCCCGTGCGGGGGTGTCATTAGAGCCTATCGTCAATTCTTCGTACTCCCCTCACGGGTGAGACGATGGAGGCGCATGTGCAGATTTGCATCAGCCAGTGACAGAGAAGCACTATTACTAAGTATTAATTACTATTATTATTATTATTATTATTATTATTATTATTATTATTATTATTATTATTATTTTGGAGTGTTGACTGTGACATATTTGAGGGAAATCCCGATGAAAAATCTAGTCACACTTGCTAAACAGAGTTCCAGCCCAATGGCCTCAAGGCGTTAAACTGTGACGCCAACTCATAACCCTTTGGTGGTAGATGCTGGGGAGGAGGGTCGTTGCGCGCGTAAAAGATCTTAAACTCCGCATATGCTGGTTGATAGCCCAGGACCCAGCAGACACCAGATTGTTATGGGTGGGGTTTCGAGGCAGCTCTAGCAACCGCGCTTGGTGTATGCACTTGCACATTCGGTGACGTCTTGCAAGAGGTTGCTGGGACTGCGGAATAACCTCGGCTTAGTGCAGTCTTGCCCTCAGGAGCTCCATCGGTGGCCCCGATCATCAGGCGAGAGACTGACACGGGGGGGTGGAGGACCTCGAACAAGGGTATTGGAGGCTTATGTCCGTTGAGGATATGCCATTAGCTGCATCAGTACGCCTCAGATATAGTATTATTATTATTATTATTATTATTATTATTATTATTATTATTATTATTATTAGGTATAAAGCTCCTAGAGTAATGTTCTATGCCGTCACTTCCTTTATTCCACCGATTGGTGTGGAGACTTTCCTTATGGAATGGAGGACTGGATGCACATGGCCTTTTGGCTCAGCAATTGGCAGGAGATACACTATTATTATTATTATTATTATTATTTTGGACACCGTGATAGCCCAGTGGTCAAGTTCTACCATCTGGGCCCTGTCGCCAGTTCGGTTCCCGTCGGTGCCACCAGTATTTTCATTGAACATACCGATCCGTCTGGACCAGTATTTTCATTGAACATACCGGCCCGTCTGGAAGTGTTGGAACTGCTCTTGCGGGGGTGTCATCAGAGCTTATCGTCAATTCTTCGTACTCCCCTCACGGGTGAGACGATGGAGGCGCATGTGCAGAAATGCATCAGCCATTGACAGAGAAGCACTATTATTATTATTATTATTATTATTATTATTATTATTATTATTATTATTATTATTATTAGGGAGTACATAGGCCATTGGTCCTTTTCAATGGGCTGATTGGTATAAAGCTCCTAGAGTAATGTTCTATGCCGTCACTTCCTTATTCCACCGATTGGTGTGGAGACTTTCCTTATGGAATGGAGCACTGGATGCACATGGCCTTTTGGCTCAGCAATTGGCAGGAGATACATTTATTATTATTATTATTATTATTATTATTATTATTATTATTATTATTATTATTATTATTATTATTATTATTAGGGAGTACATAGGCCATTGGTCCTTTTCAATGGGCTGATTGGTATAAAGCTCCTAGAGTAATGTTCTATGCCGTCACTTCCTTTATTCCACCGATTGGTGTGGAGACTTTCCTTATGGAATGGAGGACTGGATGCACATGGCCTTTTGGCTCAGCAATTGGCAGGAGATACATACATTATTATTATTATTATTATTATTATTATTATTATTATTATTATTATTATTATCATGTCTCAAAAAAGTAGATATATACATATGTGTGTATGTGTGTGTGCTGTGTGTGTTGCTAGATCGACGTGGAGGTTGCGTTGCCTGGTCGTTTGACAGGCTATTTGTCCTTGCGCGAGCTCTCCGTACGGACTCTCCTCTCCTGTACATGCATCTTAACATGTTCATAGTTATTGAGTCAACCAGCAATTACTTCAAGTGCTTCGCTGTCCGTCGATACTTGCGTCCAAATCCTGTTATGGCTCATGAGAAAGCCCCTTGGCGAGAGCTTTTGAACAAGCTGCTGCGCAAGCCTGGACACAGAAGCATTGGCTGAGAACTAAGCGCTTGTAGTGACTGCTCATCGTGCTGAAGAACTAGGAACAGCTCTTGCCTGCCCTTCCTCACACGCCATCCCTTCCGCCCCCACCTTGTGCACCGTACATACCTTCCATCCTCTCAACTCTCTTTCAACATG
>WBZZ01006713.1:82500-115000 GCA_019918135.1 Paulinella micropora | reverse complement strand
GCTGACGACATTCACTAGAAAAAAATCGACACTGGCTTTTTAGATTTTGATTGGAATTTCGATTTTGAGTTATTTTTTCCGGATCATAAGTTTTGTGTGAAAAATTCAAATTTCTAGATTTAACTGTAATATTTTGCGAAAATTTTCGTTTTTTTTGCGGATGCATATGGCTGTTAATTTGAAAAAATTAAATTTTGGTCACAAAATCGAAATTCCAACCAAAATCCGAAATCTAACACAAAATCTAAAATTTAATAATTTTTTACGTCTTGAATGTCGACAGCAATACTGAGATATATATTAATATGGGGAAAAAAAGCAATAGTTAACATTTCAAGTTTCTAACTTGAAAGCTAACCGGTTGTAACACCCACGGTATACTACATCGTTTTTACGCTATTGTTTTTACGGGAATTCATTCTTGGAAGTGATTCCTTGTTATTAAATGTACTTAAGATGAATTCTTATTACATTTCCGGTTTTGAACAATACTTCCGGTTTTAATGTTGTTTTATGATAAGGAATATAGGAAGGAAGCTTGAATGCTTAGAGTCCCCTAGGACCTTAAATCCTATAATTTTTACACTTAACCGTTTACCTGAGTGGAATATGTTATTATGATGTATGACGGTTACACCTTTCGGTAGCATTTGTATTCATCAACCTCCCATATTAATAGCGTTGACCCGATCCTTTTATTGCGATTGTAGGAACCGTTTGAAGTTGAGGATAATTTTACGTAAATTACGCGAAATTTAGCAGTTTTTCCCGTGACGGGGAATTATGGCTAAATAAGGGAAATTGCATTTATGAGTTATGGTTTTTAGTATGTTTTGGCATTTGTGCAGGTTACGGACGTAACGCATCGTGTCAGTTGAACCGGTCATAGGAACACTGTGTGACTCCGTTCAAGTTTTTGCGGTGTTTTCCCTTTGGCTTGTTGTTTGGGTTCATTCCGAGGCCTGACAACCCTTTCTATGATATTAGAAGTGGCTGTTAGTACTGAACCAGTTGTGTTCAATCTTTATTAAATTCCTTTTTATTTTCCTTTGAGCTCGTAAGGGTTAGACCTCCGGTCTTAACACACGGTAAAGGGAAATAAATTGATCTGTTAACAGCAGTTGAAAACGTAACAACTCCAAGTTATGACAGTTGATAAATACTAGTATTAATAACAGGAAAAATGCATTGGACAAGTTAATTAGATCCTAGTCCACTACAGCATAACCGTATAGTCACGGTAGCTTCACTCTCCTATGTACTTAATACTCAGTAATTATTCCTGTATTACCATATTTTCTGGTACTAGTGGCGAATTGCCTTTATGTTCATATATTACCAATTTGGTGAGGTTGGTTTCCTTTTTGGTTCTTTTGAATCTCAGTGAAGTCTCAGTAAAATGGTGGTAGACAACTGGGATCCCGGAGCCTCCGGTTAACAGGCTAGTTTCCCTACCCGGACCTTCAATTTTGTACAACGAATTATGAGCCTTGTTAGTGCGTCCCCTGCGAGGAGCCTAACGGAAGGGGTAGGGAAAGGAGAAGGAGTCTGCGGTGGCACGGTGACGTGGCTTCGAAAGTTAGAGCTGGCGTCTGCCAGAAGAGCCACTGCGCATCGGTCTGTGTCTCTGCCAAAGAGGCACAGCAGAAGGCAAGTTGGCAGCAAGATCGGTTCGGTTTGCTGCGGAGTGTGTGCTCTGCTTTGTTTTGCAGAGCTGCAGCTATAGTGGAAATCGGAAGGTGTGGCTTTTGGCTCGACTTGGAGTCTGCGGCTGGAGCTACTTTTGCATCGTCTTTGTCCTCCCGTCGTTTCTGTCACTCGTGGTGTTAGTTCATGCGTATCCAGAAGACTGTTTATATTCTAGTTGGAAAGTGGCAGATTGGTTTGGTCGGTATGTATGAGACTTGGTTGGAACCTTATAAGTACGGGGAAGCCGGCGGGGCCGTGCCTGCGCGGGCCGTGCGCTCTGGCACGGAGAGTGGAGGGGGTCCCTCGTCCCCCCCCGCCGGGCTGGCGACGCGCGGGCGCGGGCTGAGCACTCGGCGAGCACGCGGCGAGCACGCCCCACGCCTCCGGTCCGCCACTGCCTCCTCCGGGGGCTCGTCCCCCCCCCCCCCCCCCATTTGCACGCGGTCAGGGCGCGCGTCCACAGCCGGCGTGTGCTGCCGGCGGGGCCGTGCCTGCGCGGGCCGTGCGCTCTGGCACGGAGAGTGGAGGAGACCCCTCGTCGCGCCCCCCCCCCCCCCCACCGGGCCGGCGACGCGCGGGCGCGCGGCAAGCACGCCCCATGCCAGGCACAGGGGGCGCGCGGGCCGGGCACGCGACGAGCGCGCCACACGCCAGGCACAGGGGGCGCGCGGGCCGGGCACGCGACGAGCGCGCCACACGCACGGCCCGTAGACCGGGCCTGCCTCCTCACACAAAAAGCGCTAGCCGACCAACAGCAACCATGAGCACCACACAAGCTACCACCACGACCCAGGCCGACCAGACGGGACGCCGGCCCGCCCCCGCTCCCGGGGAGAACCCGCCTCGGAAGAAGGCACGCGTGCAGGCCGAGCCCGCGCCACCCGCTACCCGGCCAGTGCTGGCGGAGGCCGACCTAGTGCTCATTACGCGTGGATCGGACCCCGTCAACCGCCCTTTCTGTGCCCAGCGCCGCCGCAGGCCTGCTCGTTGACTTCCTGCAGCGGCTTCAGCAGCGCGCAAGCGCCCGCCAGGGCTCCGAAGAGTTCACGAAGCAAGGGCGCCGCTGCTTCCGCGTGGGCGCCAGCCTCTCGGACTCTCTGTCCTAAGGCCGCGAGCTTGGTTTCCGTGCCCGCGGACTTCTCCCAACAGGCCCGGTACCGAGAGCGGAGAGTGCTACGCCGTCCGTGAGTGTGAAGGAGAAGGCTGTGGAGAACTCCTGTACGACGGACAGTCCGACAAGTGTCCCTGTGGCGCCGTCTGGGACGAATTCGGGCGGCAGCTGAACCGGACCTCGGCCTTGTCCGGTTCGGAATAAGCTCGGTGTCGTGCGAGTCGCCAGTGTGCCGGAACTTGGGGGAAGCTGCTTCCCCCCCCCCCCCCCACGTGGGGTACTGCTAATCCTGGCCAGTTGCCGGATAGACCCCTTTGACCCCTTTGCTTCTTCCAGCTATACTCATTTTTAGTCAATAAAACTTTGAAGCTGGCACGAAACTTGGCAGCCAAAACCAACCGGCGGTACAAGAACCAACCAACAGGTTACCGGAAATCAACTAACCCCCTACCTGAACAAAAACGGCGGCCAACGGCTAGCCAGCCCGGTCGGTCAGGTTTCGGTGTGTTCGAAGATCGGCCAGCCCCGGCCCGCACGGTCCCTGGCTTCTTCTAAGAACTCACCCCGTGCCGAAGAAGACTGGCGGGCCGCAGCTTCTTCCTGTTTTAGCCTGGCCTCCCTCCCCCCCGGTGGGGGCCCGGCTACTCAAATGTCGTTCTGCGAGAAATACAGCAGCACGGGCTGGTAGGCCTGGAGCCGTCATAGGCGAAAACCTCACCGCCCGGCACCAGCAGCCCGTCCAACAGCCGGTGCGGCCGGGGCCACTGGACGCCGCGGCCTTCTCTAGCCCCCGGTCCGGCCCTCGCCTGTGCCGATTGTAGCATGCTGACGACACGGCGCGCGGCCCGGCCCTGGCTGGTAGTTGGGCTGCCGGCGGGCGAGTGCTTCTCGCCCCAGCTGATCACCGCGACCGGGTGCAAGTACTCGGCCAAGGTACACACGAACCCCCTCTCTCGCTGCCACCGGTGGCACTCGTCCCGGAGATCGGAGCCGTCCGGCCCATGCGCTAGGAAGACACACAGCTTCCTTTTTCCGTCCCTGCCCCAGTAGCAAAAAGCACAGTCCCGGCCCCGCGAGTGGCCCGTCCTGGCCGGCTCGGCCCTGTCGACCAAGGCGCACAGGCCGTCCAGGCAGGCAGTGGTCTTGGCGAAACCATGGAACACGTCGTGGCGGGGCTGCAGGGCCACTTCCCCCCGAGAGTCATACCTGACCCACCAAATGTTGTGGCAGGACAAGCGTTGCAGTAGGCTGCGTTGCCTTTGCAAGTGGCAGGCCAGCGCCCCCTGGCGCGTCTCCGGGGCGCCGGCCGGGCCCGCTTGGCCGCAGCCCTCCTGTGCGCAAAGCTTCGCTTGGTCGGGCAGGCCCAGCTTGCCTAGCGTATTGTACCGCAGGCAGGCACGGCAGGCGCAGGCGGAGGCCATGGGCTCCGACAGGACTGCCAGCAAACGCCTGGGCCGGCGGCTCCCGGGGCTAGCGGCCCCGGCCGGGCTGCCCCCCCCGCGCACAGCGTCCTGCCACTGGCCCTGGCACCCCAGCGCTTCGCAGAGCGGCTCCAGCTGCTCCAGCCAGGCCGGTCGCTCCCGGCACAGCCTGGACAAGCACGTTTTCTCCCACGCCGCGTCGGAGCTCCAGAAGCCGAGGTCCAACCGGGCCGTAATCCGGGAGCCGAGCTCGAGCAAGTGGGTGCGCTCGTCTTCTTCTCCGCCCTCGGAGTACACCAGCAACCGCCTCTCGGGAAAGCGTTCCCTCACCTTGCACTTCCAGCACCAACAGCCGTCGAGGTCGTGCCAGCAGCGCGACACGCGCCTCAGATCGCACGACCAACAGGCACAGGGGGGTTGGCCGCCGCCGCCACACACCTCCTGCAGGCTAGCGATCACGGCCCAGGAGCCACCGCCCAGCACAAAAGCCCAGAGCAGGCTGCGCAACAGCTTGGTCGCCACCTCGGGCGACAAGACGAGGCAGGGAATGGGCGACGAGGTGCACCGGGGGTCGAACCTGCCCGGCACGCCAAAGCGCCCAGACAAGCACCTGGGCTCGGCCCCTGGTACGCGCGGCGAACCTGTCCCCGCCTCCTCGTCCACCAACGGCCGCCCCGGCGGCTCCGGCTCGTCTGATCCCGGCGGGTCGACCCAGCTGGGCAGCGGGGGGGGAGGGGGCTCCATGCGCTGCAACACGGCGCGCGGCGCCCGGACAGCGGATTCTGGGGGTGCCAGGGAGGGGATAGGGGACACACAGAGCGCCACTTCTTCCGGGGGGGGCTGTCCGCCCGCGCCCACCTCCCGGCCCACGCGCCCGAGCGTGGCGCCCCCCCCCCCCCCCCCCCCCCCGTGCGCCGGCCGCGTGTCTGCCCGCGGACGTGGCCCGCCCCCCGTGCGCCGGCCGCGTGTCTGCCCGCGGACGTGGCCCTCCCCCGGGTATTTGCCGGGAGGGGGGGGGGGCGGCCGGCTAGCACGAGTACCGCCGGCACATGCCTGGGGGGGGGGGGGGGGGCAGTGCCCACCCTCCTCGCGCTAAGGACTCTTGCCCCCCCCCCCAGCAGAAACACCGGCACGCCCAAGGTTGACTGGACTCCTTTGGGGCCCCCGAGACGTTAGTGTAAAATGTCCAGGTTAGTGAAAAACTTGAAGTACCTTTTTATTAAATCATAGTTTAGTGAAAAACTTGTTTTATTCAAGCGAAAATGCGAGGAGGTCGCCAAACCACGAGTCAGCGCAGCCAGCGCCGGCCGTCCGAGTAGCAGCCACGCTAGCGTGCGCCTGTGGCACGGTCCGTCTGGGTCGGGCTCGTCGTCCCAGAGGTTAGCACTGCGCGCGGTCACTGGGGGGGGGTCCCTCCCGCCCGGGCTGCTGCCAGGCGAGGAACGCGGTGCCCGGACGTGGCCCCGTGTGTGTGTTCGCTGGGCAGAGGGGAGCAAGAGTACCGCTGGCACACGAAGCCCAGGTTGAAGTTCCAGCCGCCCAGGACGTCCTGGCGATAGATCCGCACCAGTTCAGGCAGACCGATCCAGCTTGTCGTGACGCTCAGCAGGTACGTCTGGGTATAGCCACCGAGCCAGTTGGTTTTGTTGACCAACTTAGGGCAGTTGTAAGCGATAAAGGGTGGGTTGTAGGTGGAGGTGTTGACGATGACCCAGTTCTGCTGGTCGACGGGCGTGTAGATGCCTACGTAAAAGTCGAAGTTGACGAGCCGTGTGCAGCTGGGCGTCACGGTCGGGGTCACGCTGCGCGTTGGGCTGAAGCTCGGGGTGACGCTCGGGCTCGGGGTCACACTGGCCGTGGTGCACAGCACTCCCCCGGGGCTTTCGGCGCACTGGTAGCCCGCGGGGCAACCCCAGGACTGGCAGTCCTGGCCCAGGCCGCAGGCGTACGTGCCGGACCGGTTATCGCACAACATGGCGCTGCCGCCGCAGTCGCCGGCGGCCACGCCGGCCGTGTCGAAGAAGAGTTCGTGCAGCACCAGGCCACCGGACCCCTGCGTCCCGTTGCCCACCTGCTGCACCACCAGCGTCACGAACCGGCCCGTGACGACGTTGCCGGGGTCGAACCACCAGGCGCGGCCGTGCTGGTCCGCCTGCCACGGCAGCCACACCCCCGTCTGCCACAGCTGGAAGGGGCCGTGTAGTGACTGGTTGCTGATCCCCAGCGTCAGGTTGTTGGGCCCGCTGACGTGGGCGTCGTAGCGTACCGACAGTGCCACGCGCGTCAGCGTGTAGGCGGCGCCCAGGTCGTACGTCACGTGCTCGCCCGGAAAGACCCAGCCGCCGATGGCGCGGCCGCGGGCGCCCACATAGCGGCCCGTGGCCGGGTCATAGCCGGGCGCGCTGTACCAGGCCGAGCAGTCCGTGGCGGTTTCGTAGTCAAAGGTCTTGGCCGCCGTGCAGGCCGGGTAGTCGGCGTGCTGGCTGGACACTGCCACGCGCACGCCCACGTCGGCGGCGGACCAGGGCTGCACGGGCACGAGGCTGTCCGCCGTGTCGAAGCTCAGCTGGTTGAGCTTGACCGACGCGCGCCGGGCGGTATTGTTGGCCGGGTTGCCGACCGAGTGGACCGCGAGCATCACTAGCTGGGCCGGCCGCGGGGGCAGCTCGAACCAGACCGCCCCAGTAGCTGGCGTAGAGGCTCATGGCGTAAGGGGAGGCGTACACGCTCATGTTCTGGGTGGCGGTGTCCTGCGCGCTGCCCGCCGCGGGCCGGATCCCCACCGCACGCAGCCGGTAGACCGCTCCTAGGTTGACTGTCAGCCAGGCGCCGGGGGGGTTGGTGTTGGTCCCGCAGGCCGCCGTGCAGGTGCCGTTGGCCGCGCTGAATTCCGGGCCCGAGGTCCAGAGCCCGCCGAGCGGGTTGGGCTGCGCCTTGAACACCTGCTCGCAGCCGTCGTTGCCGGCGAAGGAGGACGGTAGGCAGAGCATGTTGGTGCGATCGGCCAGCGTGAACGTGCGGCTTGGTTGGGGGACCGTGCTGCGGCGGAAGGCGCACTCGTCGACGTCGGCGCAGCCGCCGGCCGCCGCGGCCCCGAAGCCCGCCGCGCAGGGGCAGCCGAAGCCCCCGGCCTGCGACTCGCAGCGCTGACCGGGCCCGCACAGGCCGGCGGGGCCCTGCACAAACGTCGGGTACAGCTCCGGCACCTCGGCGCTGAGCTCGGCGTCCTCGAACGCCAGCGACAGTTCGCCGACCTGCGCCGTGCCGTAGGGGTTCGTGGTTTCCGTGACGACCAGGCGGAACACGGAGTGCGCCCAGCGGCCGGCGCCGGCCGCCGGTACCGCCCACGTCTTGGTTTGGTTGGTGCCGCTGGCCCAAGCCAGCGCCGACGCCTGCCCCACCAGCGTCTGCCAGGCCAGGGTGTCGTTGCTGCCCAGCAAGCTGAACTTCCTCGGCCCGCCCTCGGACGAGTACTGGAACCTGGCCGTGAGCGTCAGGGACACCAGGCGCCGCCGCTGGGCCGAGTGCGCGAGCTGCAGCCACTCGCCGTACAGGGTGGTGGCGCCGTCCACGTTGGGCGTGCCGGCCGCGCTGCCTAGGTTGGCGGTGCCATTCGTGTAGTAGGTGCCGGCGCGGGAGCACCAGTAGTCCTCCGGCGTGTTGGCCAGGCAGTTGAAGGCACGCCAGGCCCCGTGGTCGAAGCCCGATTCGACCAGCAGGCTGGAGGCGTCCACCGACCAACCGTCGGACGCGTTGGGCACGGGCCACGGGGCCCGGGGCCCGGGGGTCCTCGAAGTCCAGCGCCAGGTCACCAAGGATGGCGCTGCCGTACGCCTGGCCCGTCTCGGTCACCACGAAGCGGTACAAGCGGTAGGCCCCCGTGCCGGCCGGGACGTCGAACTGTTTGGTCTGGGCCGCGCCGGCACCCCAGGCCGGGGTCGCGGGCACGGGGTCGGCGTGGTACACCGTCGTCCAGGCCGCGCCGTCCTGGCTGCCCAGCAGCCGGAACCGCCGGGGCGCCTCGTTGAAGTAGGTCTGGCGGGTCGTGAGGAAGAGCGAACGGACGCGGCGCGCCGTGCTGCTGTGCGCGAGTTGCACCCACTCGCCCCAGACGGTGGTGGTCCCGTCCACGTTCGGGGTCTGCGCCGCCGCGCTCTGGTTGACGAGCCCGTTGGTCTGGTAGCCCTGGGCCGAGCACCAGAAGTCCCCTACCGTCGCCGCCAGGCCGTTGAAGGCGAGCTTCACGTCGTGCAGGCCGTACTGCGGGGTGATTTCAAACCCCGACGATAGCGCGACCAGCCGTCCTGCCCCTCGAACTCCAGCCACAGCTCCCCGAGCTCGGCCGGCACCAGGTAGCCCGGGCCCAGGCTGTCCGCGCGAGTATTCACCGCGACGAAGCGCAGCAGGGCGTAGGCTTCCAACCCGGGCGGCAGCGTCAGGGGCCGCGTGGCGTTGGCGGGGGGCATCATGTCTAGGTAGAGCGTCGACCAGTTCTGGCCGCCGTCGTGGCTGCCCAGCAGCACAGAAGTCTTCGGGGCCTTCTGTCCTAGACCGTACCTGGGCACGGGCCGGAACTGGACGACGCGCCTAGCGCTGCGGCGGTACTCGGCCTGCACCCAAGCGCCGCGCCAGGTCTTGTTGCCGTCTATCCAGGAGGTATTGGACATGTTAAACAGCGCGATTCCGTACGCGGTGCTGTTGTACAGTTCCGCGGTCGAGCAGGACCAGTAATTGGCGTCTGTCTGTGCCGCCCCGTCGAAGGCGTACCAGACGTCCTGGTCCACGCCGAGGCTGGAAGAAGAGGAGAGTTCCACGTCGGCGTCCTGGCCCGCGTAGCAAGCCTTGTGGTTCCAGACCAGCGCCAGCAGCTGCGCCACCGAGCCCGGGTCACTGTAGCCCTGGGGCTGGTTGCGCAGGGCCAGCTCTTCCAAGGCGAGCGAGAGATTGCCCACGACCGCGCTGCCGTAAACCGACAGGGTCTCGAGCACCACGAGGCGGAAGGTAGTGTAGAAGGAGCACGACCGGCCACGGCGAACGTGCGGCTGCGGTTGGGGTCCGCCCAGTACGCGGCGGTGAGGGGGCTGCTCTGCGTGTACAGGGTCGTCCAGGCCCCGCCGCCGTGCCCGCCCAGCAAGCGGAAGGTCCGGGGGGGTTCGTCCGAGTACGTGTGCCTGGCCGTGAGGGTGAAGGACACCACCCGCCACCGGGACTGCGCGTGGCTGGCCTGGAGCCACTCCCCCACCACGCTGCCAGTGCCGTCCACGTTGTACGTCACGGCCCCGCCGGCGGGCAGGCCGCCCGGCGTCAGGTACGTGCCGGTCGCAGAGGACCAGTAGTCGGTGAGAACGTCGGCGCGGCCGTTGAAGGCCCGCCACACGTGCTGTGCGTTGGCGGCGTAGCTCGAGGCGGCGAGGGACCACTCCTGGTCGGTGTCGGTGCGGCTGGTTGTATTGTCCCAGGTGGGCGTAGCGCCGCGCCCGGTCCGGTTGTAGTAGGGGTACACCTCGGCAAAGATCCAGCGGTACGCTAGGTAGTCGCCGGACGCGTTCAGCACGTAGTTCCGCCTCCAGCGGTAGCCCCAGGCTTCCTCCTGTCCGCCCCGCGGGGTTTCGTACAGTACCGTCCATCCCCCCTCGTCGCTGCCCTGCGCCGTCGCGGCCAGGTAGAACCGGCGCGGGGCCCCGCCGCGCCAGGGGGGCCGGGCGGCGCCCGGCAGGTAGCCGGCCAGCGTGAAGTCTGTCAGGCGCACCGGCCAGCCGTCCAGGCGGCGCAGCTGCAGCCATTCGCGTGCGAGCTGCTCGTTGCGAGTGGTGTTGGTGGTGGTGGGCCCCACGTAAGAGCCAGGAGCACGGCTCTAGGGGTCCAGGTAGTAGCCGCGGCTCAGCCACTCACGCGGCGCGGCGCCAACCACCAGCCGCTGCCCCGGGTACTCGGTGCCGTCGAACGCGTGCCAGCAGCGCCGGTCGGTAGACTGCAGGCCGGAGCAGGTCGCCGCCCAAGGCCCCGACACGTCGGCGGAAAAGTTCTGGGGGAAGGGCACGACGGAGGGCAAGGCGTCGGCGGCGCAATAGTTCGGGCTCTGGCTCGGTGTCAGCGTCGCCGTAGCGGTGGGGCTCGGGCTACTGCTCGGGGTGGCCGTGCGTGACCAGGTCGGCTGTGGCTGGCGGTCGCGCTGCGCGTAGGCGTGGGCGTGGACGAGCCCGTGGCGCTCGGCGAGGGTGTAGGCGTGGGTGTGGACGAGCCGGGGGGGCTGCGGGTAGGCGTGGACGAGCCTGTGGCGCTCGGTGAGAGTGTAGGCGTGGGCGTGGACGAGCCGGGCGGGCTGCGGGTAGGCGTGGGCGAGCCTGTGGCGCTAGGTGAGGGTGTAGGCGTGGGCGTGGGCGAGCCCGTGGCGCTCGGCGAGGGTGTAGGCGTGGGCGAGCCCGTCGCGCCCGGCGACGAGGGCGTACCCGACCCCGCGGGTGTCTCGCTGTGGGTGGTAGTCGGGCTTGGGCTGCGCGTAGGCGAGCCTGTGGCGCTCGGCGAGGGTACAGGCGTGGGCGAGCCCGTCGTGCCCGGCGACGAGGGCGGACCCGGCCCCACGGGTGTCTCGCTGTGAGTGGTAGTCGGGCTTGGGCTGCTACCGTTGCTCGCGCCCCTGCTCTGGCTCGGGCTAGGTGACGGGCTGGCAGAAAAGCTCGCGCCGTGCGCGGGGGGACTGGTCACCGTCGGTGAGGCAGTGTGGCTCCGGCTGTCGCTGGCGCCGCCGCTCCGGCTTGGGCCGGACGAGGGGTCCCCCCTCTGGCTAACGCTAGGGCTCGCGGCCGGGCTGGACGAGATCCCGGGGCTTCGCGAGGGCGACGGCAGGGAAGCTACCTCCGTGGGTGGCAGCCATTGCTGGCAGATCAGCGGCGCCTGCCCGGCCGCCAGGCCCGAGGCCTGCACAAACTCCAGGCAGGACTGGGCGGTCAGGTTAGCCCCAACCACTCAGGTCCTGGGCCAGGAGTGGTGCGCTGGCCAGCAGGCCCCCGGCCTCCCGCAGGTTGTCCAGCCTCCAACCCGACAGGTCAGCACGCAGCTCGGCCGCCGCTGCGAACATGCCGGTCGCGTTCACGACCTGCGTCAGGTTCCAGCGCTCCAGGCCCGGCAGGCCCGGGATGGTGGTCGCCGCCGTGCTGCAGAACAGCCATGCAGTGTCTAGGACCCTCGACGTGTCCCAACGGCTCACGTTGGCGAACTTCAGGCATGGTGAGTCTGCGAACGCCGCTCGCAACGAAGTGGCCGAACCAGTTTGCAGGCCCGAGACGTCGAAGCACGCGGCGGGCGACAGCTCCGAGAAGCTGTACGCCAGCGACGTGACGTGTGAGGTGTCCAGGTCCGACAACGGCGGCAGCGAAACCAGCGCGGCCTCGCCGTAGAAGTGGTAGCCCGTGCCGGGCGCCAGCTGCAGCCCACCCCACTGCGTGATGCGCAGCAGCCCGACTCCCCCTGTCTGCTGTTGGCGCCACTCCGGTGTCATGGACCAACCCACGACCGGACCGGCTACTAGAACCTGAACCAGGCCCCCCCCCGCGGAACGTGTGGGCACAGGGCTCGGCAGAGCTGCAACTCTGTGCCGGCGTACCATCGCCCCAGAACACCACCAGGCTGTCGCCGGCCTGCGCCGCGCGGCGGCGGCGCGCGCCGTTTGCGCCGGCGATGGGCAGCGTCCAGGTCGTGCCACCTGCTAGCACCAACAGCTCCAGCACGAGGTCAGTGCTAACCGGCTCGCGCCGGGCCAGCACACAATAGGCCCAGGCGCGGGGCGCCAGGGCGGCCCAGAGGACACACAGCCAGGCGACGCCCATCCGAAGCGGCTGAGGGACGAAGTCGAGCCACCAAGGCAGAAGAAGACGGCGCCGCAGAGGCCAGGGCAGCAGTCAGCCACGCGCCCTGCTCCTTTCCTGCTTTAATGGGAGGCTACCGGGCGGCCCCGTGCCAACCCCGCGGGGGTGGGAGGAAGTGGCGCGGGGGGCGTGAGAGCGGCAGGACGGGGAGGGCAGAGCGGGCGGGCTGGGGGTAGGGCAGAGACGGTGGTCACTAATGACGCACACCCTCCCCCCCCCCCCCCTCCCCCTGTCCTGCTGAGACACCTACTGACTACACGCACACATACACACACGCACCGCGCGCCCCTGGTAGCAACTTCTGGGGCCAGGGGGCAGAAGGGGGCTTGCACACCAGGCCGGTGCTATGTCCCGGCTACAGTTGTTTTCACTGTGGTCGGTGTTGTGCGCCGAGCCCAGCCAGCGGCTAGTACTGTCTGTGCGGGGGCCTCTGTTCCAGGCGCTGTGCGCCGAGCCCGCCCCGGCCGCCCGGCCCTACGCACACCACCTAGTGCTCGGGCCGCGAGAGAGCGCGACGGTGTTCGAAGTGCAGCCGTTCGTCAGGTTCCCGCAGTGCGAGTCCTTGGAGGTCGCGAGCGTACTCGCGACCACGTGTGGCGCGGTGGAGTGGCACTACCAGGACGACGCCGCGCCCCGGCGCGGGCCCAGGCGCGGGACCCGGCGCGGGCCCCGGATGGAGGAGCGGTTCTACCCCCCCGACGTGGTCGAGGTCAGCAGCCGCGCCGGCCTGCGCCGGCCCGCCCACCCGGACGTGACTCTGCGCTTCCGTGTGACCTGCCAAGACGCCTACCAGTGCCACCTGGCCTATACGCCCGTCCTGGTGTGCACCGACCGGTACACCAGGCGCCTGGCAGCTTGCGGGGCCCTGGCGTGGGCCGTGGTCGCGCTGTGCGTCAAGGCCTGTGCCGCACGGCGCTGCCGGTCCTCCGGACGACGCCCTCCCTCCGGCGCAGGCGGCGGCGGGGCTGACTAGGGCACAGTAACCAGGAGAAGGCCCAGGGGGAACTCAACGGCGGGGGGCAGAGCAGCGGGAGCGTTAGCCGGGCCTGCCCAGACGATAGGGGCGGCGAGGTTGTTAGGGCTTTTCGGTGCAGTGTCGAGAAACTCCTGCTGGCAAAAAACCTCTACCAGAAGAGGAGGTTTAGCGTGACAACTCAACGGCGGGGGAAGACACTGTGCTAGTGGATCTGCAACTAGGTCAGTCGTGACGGTGTCGCTGGCAACGGCGGTGCCCTGTGCACCACAGGATCGCCGTGTTGTGCAGAGAGCGCCTTGTTCTTTCTCTCTCTCCTCCACTCTCTCCCTCCTCCCTCCCTCCCTGCCCTCTTTCTCCCTCTCTCCCTTCCCACCCCCCGTCCCTGCTGTGATCCGTTGCTCTGCCTTCCATGCGGCGTTTTCCTCGGGTGGTGGAATCGGAGAGACCTCCGGTGAGCGTGGGAGAGGGGGGCGGCCATTCAAAAGGTCTTGTAATTATATTACGCAACTACGCCATTATGCCCCAAGTATTCAATACAGAATTTAGTGGCTGTTGGACGGCGGCAAAGGCTCAGTACATCTCGATCACCGCCGCACGCCATGCCTTGCTTTTTGCACAATATGTTCGCAAGAAAGTTCAGCAAAACATAGATCTGTCCGATCTAGAACCACGGTAAAAAGGGGTGGAATATTAAGGGATGGTGTTTTTATTCAGAACAGGCCTTTTTCGCATGTTTCCAAGATTACGCAGGAAAGCGATCAGTTAAAGATTTATGCTGAATGCTGAGTGACTAGACATGAGCCGGAGGTCAAGGCCCCCCACGCCAGAGGCCCAAGGCACTGGCCTTAATAGGTGCCACAGCCACCCCGCAGCAGACGTAGTTCTTTAGGTAAACGAAATCACTAAGAACAAGCTACGAGAGAGGCTACTTCCTTTCTGGTCCTTGACCAGCACCACGACGCGGCGCCCCCCCCCCCCCCCCGTGGCCTCTCCACACACTTCGAGGGGCCCTACACTGGCTTGGATGGCACAGACTGTCTCCGGACGCGCTTCGCGGTCGCCGGTTGGCAGCCCCACGGCGGCCCTCATGTGCTGCGCGGCTGCTGCGCGAGGCCTGGCCACAGCTAGCGGTCGCACAGCTGCAGCGCCCGGCCGCTGGCCAAGTCAAACGTACAACCACAGCCGAAACGGATCGTATGCTCTTCCAGGACGAAGTCGGCGGGGCCTTCGTCGGCGAGGTGACCGGAGCAGGAACAGGAGGGGCCCAGGGGTTCGCGCTGCGCGTAGCTCCTCATCGTGGCCCGCTTGGTGCTGGCGTTCTGTGGTACTACCGTGCCGCCGACCCAAGGGGCCGCGGGGGGCGGGGGGGAGGGAGGGCGCCGTGGGCGAGGCGCCGGGAGCGGGGGGCCGTGGGGGGGGGGGGGGGGCGCCCCTCGGGACCTACGTAGCGCCCGCGGGGGGGAGAAGCGCCGGCAGGCCGCCCCCCGTCCCTACCCCGGGCGGCTGCGCCTGCGCCGTCCGTAGGCCGGCGCTCCAGCCCTGCAGCTGCAGGAGCCACTGTGGACGGCGCTCGCTGCCCGAGAGCGCCGAGAGCGCCGGTGGCCGCTGGCGGTGCTCAGCACCCGCCGGGCCCGCGGGCGGGGTGCCGCCGCCGGGCCCGACACGATCGTCGGCGCCGGCCCCCGCCCCAGGGTCGGCCTCCGCCTCCTCGGGGTCGGCCTCCGTCTCCGGGTCGGTCTCCGTCTCTGAATCCGCCGCCTGACGAGCGTGGCGCCCGCAGAGCCCGGGCGTCGCGGCCCCGGCGCGCCGGAAGATGCGTCTCCGCGCGCAGGGCCGGCAGGCCGGCGCCCAGGGCGTCCAGCGCCGGCTGTGCTCCAGCCTGTACCTGCCCATCAGCGGGCCGCGGCGCAGCCCCTTGAAGCTGTACTTGGTCGTGCACCGGCGCCGGGCAGCACGCACGGCGGAGGGTGCCATAGCAGGGCCTTTCTGGCCCCCGCCCCGGCTGGCAGAAATGCTGAGCGTGGACGACTGCCTAGCGGCCAGGCCGGGGGCCCGCTCCCGCGCGGCCCGCATTCCGCGCCAGCACGCCTGCCCCGACTGCCAGGGCAGCGAACTCGTGTGCGTGAACGGCTCTGCGTGTGACTGTGGGTGGCTGGGATCCGTCGTAGCCGAGCACCTGACCAGGCTGCTGGTGAAGCGCGGCTACGCCTGGCGGCTGTTGCACCCACGGGACGTGGTGGGCGAGTGGCAGCCGTTCCTGCCCTCGGGCGCGGCCCAGCCGCTCCCCCCGCTGTCGGTGTGCTGGGGCAGGGCACAGGATCCGGGGGGGGCCTCCCTCAGCAGCGCGACGGCCGAGGCCTGGCTGCAGGACCTGGAGGACCGGCACGGGGCGGGCCCCCGTACCGTCTGGCTCATCCATCGCAAGCGGCGGCAGCCCGTCGCCAAGCTGCTGGCGGGCCGCGCGCGCGGCCTGGGCTGGTCCGTGGAGTTCTGGACCGAGGACGAACTGCTGTTCCCGCCCGACACGCACGGCGCTTACTTCGCGGAGCACCGGGTGCTGGCCCCGGAGGAAGTGAGCGAGCTGGCCAGGACCTACTCGGCGCTGCCCCAGGAGCAGTTCCCCGTCCTGCACAGCGGCGACCCCGCCGCTCGCTGGTGGGGCGTCCGGCCCGGCGACATTGTGCGCGTGTCTTCGTGGCTGGACGGGGGCGAGCAGCCTACCTACCGCCGGTGCGGGCCCCTGGGCGCCGAACAGTTCCGGCGCGACAGCATCGTCCCCAAGAAGCAGAGGCAGGTAGATCGCCAGGGCCGCTACACCACTTGAACGACCGGGGGGGGGGCGGCCCCCCCCGCCCCTTTCCCCTGCCACCCGCCCAGGTTAGCGGCGAGCTCTCCGCAGGTCCTCTGTCCGCCTCTCTTCTTCTTCGTAGCCCGGCCCGTGCTGCCGGCAGGCAACGAGGCCAGCACCGGGTGCGGAGCCCAACCAACTCCTCCCGCCTGGCTGTCGTCAAAACAGAACGGTGCATTTAATAAAAAATAACTCGAGACAGAACGGTGCTTTTTAAGCAAAAGTAACTCTCGTAAGCCCTTCTCCCAAAGACGGAACGGTGCTTTCTAAGCAAAAACAGCTCTCATAAGCCCTTCTTCCGAAGACGGAACGGTGCTTTTAAGAAAAAACAACTCTCGTAAGCCCTTCTTCCGAAGACAGAACGGTGGTGCTTATGGAAGATGTTGCCTAGCGCTAGGTCACGGATGGCACTTTTGAGCGCGGGTACTTCCTGGGGCACTGCCTCCAGCCTCGCGATGACGTAGCCCCAGCTCTCTCGGCCTTCGAGCCACCCGTCACCAGACCCGTCAAAGTCCTGGTCCACAAAGTAGAAGAGCGCTGCCACGGGGTGGGAAAAGGAGCCGTTCTCTTCCTCGTCGTCGCTTCCGCACTCTTCCTCTCCCTTTTGCTCCAGGTCCCGCAGGATTTCCTGCGTGTCCCACTGGTCGGCCTCCCCGGTCCCAAAGTGGAGCAGGCACGCCATCACCTCAGCCAGGACCTTTTGCTTCCACTGGGCCTTCAGCCGGGCGAGATAGGCTGCGAGGTGTGGCTGTCGGTGCACCTCGGCGGTGGCACGGGCAAACTTCATTTCGGCACGGGCCCGGCGGCCAAATATAGCCTTGTGCCGCTTGAGGGGTGGTGGGGGGGTGGAGGGGCGGGTGTCTGCGCCACGGCGCTTCTTGCTCGCCGGCACCGGGGCGGCCGGGGCGTCGGCCGGTGCGTCGGCCAGCGTCCGTGCCGCAGCGGTCGGAGACGGAAGAGGGGTCGGGGGGAGCAAGTCGGCGGTACACGAGGGGGTAGACATAGGCTCCTCCTCCAGCGAGCGGAATTAAATTGTGGCCGGGACCGGGAGCTGGCCAGGCGGCGTCCTCCCCCCGGCGCAGCGTGCGTCGCGCGCCCGGCCTTGCGCGTCAGGACACCCGCCGCCGCGCGCCGGCGAGCGCCCCCCCCCCCCTCCCCCGTCCGGGGGACACGACGGCGGGCGCCCTCCCCCCTCGGGGGCACGCGACGGCGGGCGCCGCCCCCCCCCCCCTCCCCCCGGACGCCCTGGGCACGCGCCCGCCCCCTCGGGGGCACGCGGCGCCGCCTGTGGCACGTGTGGGTGTGTAAGGGGGGGGGGGGGGGAAACCCCGTTCGCTTCCCCCCCCCGCCCCCCGCGGTGCGTGCGAGCCCTTGCGCAGGGAGGGTGGCGGACAGCGCGGAGGTACAGGCTACCCCACAAAGCACGACCGGCCAAAGCCGCTCAAGCCAGCACCGGCCGAAGCCGCTCATGTCTAGCGCTGCCGGACCCAGCGACCTCGGCGGCGGCTCCGCGCCCGCCGAGGAGGACGTGCCCCACTCGAGCTTCTGGGCCAGGTAATTCCAAGCCGTGATAACCCACGAGCTGAAAAGTCGGAAGAAGCGGTGCCGCCTCGCTGCCTATGCCGGCCCGGGGACACCCCCGAAGCGCAGGGCGTTTTCCCGGACCAGGTGGCCCCTGCGCCCCGGCCCGCAGGACTGTTTCCTGGCGGCCAGGCTAGTGTCCCTCAACAAGGCGGCTCTCACCGCGGCGATCAGCGCACAGGCCTCGTGCACCCCGGCCGCGGTGGCGGACTGTATGCTGGCGGTGGGCTCGCGCCACGCGCTGTCGACGGGCTGCGCGCCCGACCCCAGCGCCACGGACAAGCTGGTGGCCTTCTTTGCCGGCGTGCTGCAGCACCGGGCCACCAGGGCCAACCCCCGCTGCATGGGGCCCAAGCCACACGGCAGCGCCCCCTCGGTGCGGCTGCGCTTTCCGGCACAACGCCCTGGGGCGGGCCCTGGCGCTCAGCGCCTGGCCTGCCTGCAGCTTGGGGCAGGACAACCTCGGTCGCTGCCTGGAGCTGCTGCGACAGGCAGGAGCGGAGGCTGTGCGCCGCGCGCTCGAGCCCGTGTTTCACAGCCTGGCCCACGACGAAGCGCGGCGCAGGCAGGACGAACTAAGCTCCGAGTGCTCGTTCGCCATGTTTGCGCTGGGGGCCAGGCCACAGGACGCGCTGTGGCTGTGGTACGACGGCCAATTCTGGCTGGCCCGACTAGACTCCGTCACGGGCCAGAGCCGGCGTCACGAACTCACGGTGCGGCTGCGTGTCCTCGAGCCAGGCGCAGGGCCCGTCCTGCACTCTGCCGCGAGCGGCCGGGCTCTGCCCCCGGAGGACACGGCGCTGCTCCTCGACGCCCTGGCACTTCCCCCGCCGAGCGCCGCGTCGTCCAGGCTACGCCACGTGCTGGCGTCCGCGCTACAGCGGGCCGGGCCCCGCTACGCCCTGCGTTCCTTTCAGGTGCGCCCCAACTACGACGGAGTGCCCGTCTCTGCCCCCGCGGCCGCCGAGTGGCCTGAGTACTTTGCACAGAGCTTCGAGGTGGAGGAGCTCGCGCGGCCGGGGGAGCAGCCGGAGGGCCGGGGGGCGCTGTGCCTCCCGCGCACGCCCGCCAGCAGCCCTTCCACCGCTTCTTTCGTCAGTACCTAGACCCGCACCTCCGCCAAGTGCGGCGCGACTGGCCGGTGGCGCTGTCGGTGCTCGTGGGTTCGTACTGTTTCGGGGGAGGGGGGATCCACGGCGAGAGCGGGCTCGGGGGCTCCCGCACCGACCGGGTGGTGCTCAGCCACGGCCGCCCGGCCGAGCACTGACTCACTTGCCGCTTCCGCGCCAGAGGGGCGGTGCTGGGCTGTGCCAGCCTCTCGCTGCCCGGAGCCCCCTGGAGGGCCGTCCGTCTGTTTGTTTCGGCCAGTGTCAATAAAATTGGCCCGTCCGCGCCCGCCAGCGCCCGCGTAGTCTACACCGACCTGAGGGCTTAAGGCCCCCGGCCCCCGGTCCCCGGCCCCGAGCCCCCTCGATTTTGCTGACAGACGGAACAAAGCATTGATTCTGGGCTGCAGTACCACAGCCAAACGATACCCCTCCATACCCGGGTATGATACCCGGTATGATACCCCTGGGGTATGAGGGGTATGAGAGAGAGAAGGGGTATTATACCCTCATGGGTATGGGGGGGGGGGTATCAGGGGTATGAGGGGTATCGACCTCATACCGCTCAGGGACTTGGAGAAAATTTATTAGGGGGGGGGGGGGTATGATACCCCTCAGGGACTTGGAAGAAAATTTATTAGATAGCATGAGGTGCGAGATGGGGTATGAAACCCCCAGATGGGGTATGAGGGACTTGGAGAAAATTTATTAGCCGGGGTATCAGATGGGGTATGAGGGACTTGGAGAAAATTTATTAGCAGGGGTATCGATATCAGATGGGGTATGAGGGACTTCGAGAAAATTTATTAGCAGGGGTATCAGATGGGGTATGAGGGACTTAGAGAAAATTTATTAGCCGGGGTATCAGATGGGGTATGAGGGACTTGGAGAATATTTATTAGCAGGGGTATCAGATTTATTTATTAATAAGATACGCAACATGGTCCCACTGCCGGATCAATTACAATTATTAATTTGATATCGAGATTGAATTTTTTTTAAGCTCTAAAAGTGGCAAGTATTTTATTAAAACAGTGAGTAACAGAGAGAAAATGAGGGGTATGAGGGACATAGAGAAAATGAGGGGTATGAGGGACATAGAGAAAATGAGGGGTATGAGGGACATAGAGAAAATTTGAGGGGTATGAGGGACATAGAGAAAATTTGAGGGGTATGAAAGACACAGAGAAAATGAGGGGTATGAAAGACACAGAGAAAATGAGGGGTATGAGGAACATAGAGAGAAAATGAGGGGTATGAGGGACATAGAGAGAAAATGAGGGGTATGAGGGACATAGAGAGAAAATGAGGGGGGTATGAGGGACATAGAGAGAAAATGAGGGGGGTATGAGGGACATAGAGAGAAAATGAGGGGGGTATGAGGGACATAGAGAGAAAATGAGTGGTATGAGGGACATAGAGAGAAAATGAGGGGTATGAGGGACATAGAGAGAAATTGAGGGGTATGAGGGACATAGAGAAAATGAGGGGTATGAGGGACACATAGAGAAAATGAGGGGTATGAGGGACATAGAGAAAATGAGGGGTATGAGGGACACATAGAGAAAATGAAGGGTATGACGGACACAGAGAGAAAATGAGGGGTATGAGGGACATAGAGAAAATGAGGGGTATGAGCGACATAGAGAGAAATTGAGGGGTATGAGGGACATAGACAAAATGAGGGGTATGAGGGACATAGAGAGAAATTGAGGGGTATGAGGGACATAGAGAAAATAAAGGGTATGAGGGACATAGATAAAATGAGGGGTATGAGGGACATAGAGAGAAATTGAGAGGTATGAGGGAGATAGAGAAAATAAAGAGTATGAGGAACATAGAGAAAATTTGAGGGGTATGAGGGACATAGAGAAAATGAGGGGTATGAGGGACTTAGAGAGAAAATGAGCGTATGAGGGACATAGAAAAAATGAGGGGTATGAGGGACATAGAGAGAAAATGAGGGGTATGAGGGACACAGAGAAAATGGCGGCAGGGACTTAGAGTATTACTGTCATGGTGTTGTCCCTGATCCTTCTTCTTCCACTTCTTCTTCCACGCCTTCCACTTCCTCTGTTGGGGTACAAGGGGTAGAAGGGCCCTGACTCATTGGTTCCGCCCCTGCAGTTTCTTGGTCCTCTGCTGGGTTACAAGGGCCCTCTTCTTCGTTGGAGGACTACAGTGCAGAGAGAGAGAGAGTATATGGGTATGGGGTATAAGGGTATGAGGGGTATGAGGCATGAAGGGATATGACAGGGGTATTTTATTATTATCATTAGTATTATTGTTTTTTATTATTACTAACTGATAACTGGCTTCGCAGGGTTACCTGATAACTGGCTATGCCTCAACCTTGCTTAGCAATGCGTTCCATGAGCAGAAACGCGTACACCTGTCCACTTCCCGCTGCTTTAACACAAGTTCGGTATGATTTCAAGAAAAACCCTTGAGAGAGCAAAGTTCCAAGAGTATCCCTGTGGTCGTGGGACATGCTGTTTGATTTACAGCTATCTGTAACCATAACATACTTTACCCGTTCGTCCTGGATTATTTTCAACAGGACTTTATGCTTATGGGCTGGTTTCCAACCTTTCCAGAACAAGAACACTGTTATGTTCTTGTTCCACTTCATCGCACGTGGTATTAACTCAACGTGAGGGGCTTCAGCTTCTGTACCCCATTGAAGAATACAAGGAAACTCCTTCGACCACACAACGCGGTTTATAGACGCATTGTATGAACTTATTGAGCAGAAACAGCTCTTATCTGAACAAACCCCTATCGAGTTATCATGCGCGGCCCACAATACACCGTATTTTTCATACCTGCTAAGGAATGCAATCTCAAAACGTCTGGTCTCTATACCAGCGACTGCAGCCCAATCATCGCCCAAGGCAAAAAGAAGCACATCTCCCGATGCACACCCAATATCCAATAGACACATGTCTTTTTTTTCATCCCTGGGGATCCCTCCGAAACATGTCGCAAGGGATTTACTAGTCATAGTCCCACCGATCCCATCACCTACACTACCAAGGTCCCTAATACGTAAAGGTCCCCTCAACTGTTGCGCTAGTCGCACCCGCCAGGCAGGAGCGGGCGCAAGAAACCGAGGATTAGAAGTCCCACAATCCTCAACAACGCATACAGCTAAAGAAAACTGATTCTTTGTGCCACAGCTGTGAACAAACCCAAGGTGGCATTTCCGATTCCACTTCCAACGCCGAGGTACCCTGCCAAACAGATTATTATTATTATTATTATTATTATTATTATTATTATTATTATTATTAGGGAGTACATAGGCCATCGGTCCTTTCCATGGGCTGATTGGTATAAAGCTCCTAGAGTAATGTTCTATGCCGTCACTTCCTTTATTCCACCGATTGGTGTGGAGACTTTCCTTATGGAATGGAGGACTGGATGCACATGGCCTTTTGGCTCAGCAATTGGCAGGAGATACACTATTATTATTATTATTATTATTATTATTATTATTATTATTATTATCACACCCCGGGGTATCAGACAGAGATATGGGGGTATGGGACAGGGGTATCATACCCGGGTATAGGACAGGGGTATGGGACAGAGGTATGAGACAGGGTATGGGACAGGGGTATGAGACACCTTTTCCTTTTCCTCCGCAAGCTCCTCTGGTACCGCCTCTGATGGGGAACACTCTTGTGCGTCAGAGCCCTACAATACAAAGAGAGAGAGAGGGGGGGGGGTATATAGGGGTATGATGGGGGTATGCAGTGGTACCTTGGCGGTCGGTGTCGTCTTCCTCCTCTTTGCAGCTTTATTCTTCTCAGCCACAATTGTTCTTTTTCCGCCTATGTGGTATGAGACAGGGGTATGGGACACGGATATGGGACAGGGGTATGAGACAGGGGTATGGGACCACGAGAAGTTGTAGTAGTGGCAGCAGCTGCAGCAGCTTTCCCCGCCGCAGCTTTCTCCTGCATTAACTTTGCGACCTCATCTTGCACATCTGATGGAATCTCAGAAGCTTGGCCAAAAGCAGCAGCAGCAGTACTAGCAGTAGTAGTAGTAGTAGTAGTAGTAGTAGTAGTAGAAGTAGTAGAAGTAGAAGTAGAAGTAGAAGAAGAAGAAGAAGAAGAAGAAGAAGAAGTAGAAGTAGTAGTAGTAGTAGTAGTAGTAGTAGTAGTAGTAGTAGTAGTAGAAGAAAAAGAAGAAGAAGAAGGAGGAGGAGGAGGAGGAGGAGGAGAAGGAGGACAATTCTTCGGCCACCAGATGCTGCAGGACTCTCCTTCGGGGAACACACCGGTAGGAGGTGCTGCGTCCTTTACCTTCAGGATTTTTTCCTGCGATGCCTTGCTCATGGTATCCTGCGAAACTTCGCACGGCCCCAAAAGACTTTCAATAGGCATGAAAGAAGCCAGCCTTACCCACCCCTCCACTCTATGCTTCTTTCCACCAGCTTCCTTCTGAAAGAAGCATCTCAGGGGCGGTTTTTCACCGATCTGCATCATGAGAGAGAGAAAGAGAGAGAGAAAGAGAGAGAGAGAGAGAAGAGGTATGGGACAGGGGTATGAAGGGGGGTATCATACCCCGGGGTATCAAACCCCTGTACCATACCCTGGGGTATCATACCCCGGGGGTATGGCAGGGGTATGGGACAGGGGTATGAGAGGCAGGGTATGAGGGTATGCGGGGGTAATATAGGAGGGGTATAAAGAGTATGGGGGTATGGAGGGGTTTCATGGAAGCCATCCGCATACTGCCTTTCTTTACCACGTGACCCATCACTTAGAGGAATCGCTGCCCGCCTGCACATATGCATCAGAGAAATAGATAGATAGATACAGGGAGAGAGAGAGAGAGAGAGAGAGAGAGAGGTATCAGAGGGGTATGCAGGAGGGGTATGGCGGGGGTATGCAGGAGGGGTATGACCACTTTGGGAAAAACTTTCCTGAATTCGATCGCCCTCTGCGCAGCGGGACTCCGTCTGCCTTGGTTTTCCACACATTTTCAGCACCTCGTTCGCTTTCCGTGATTTCATGGCCCAAGTACGTCACCAAAACCTATGCGAGGATATATGGGGTATTGGCGGGGTATGTGCGGTATGGGGGGGGGACCTGGCCCTTTTTATTGACCAGCTGGGACATGAGGACGTCGCTCCCATCCCGGTGATAGGCTTCGTAGGTGTGGAGTAGCTCCTTGGGATACTGCACACACAACGAGAAAGCGACATGTGACGGGGATACAGATAGGTATATGTAGAACAGACCGATCGCAGAAGATTGGCTGAGGTCGTCAATTTGTCGTAACGTTCAATCACGACTACATTGATGGTGATGCAATTCTTGACGCAGTCTGCGTCTTCGTCCTTCGGCCAATGATGATTGCAAACCTTTCGAGGGGTATGACAGGGGTATGAGAGGGGTATGAGAGAGGCGAGGTATGACACGGGTATGAGGCAGGGGTATGGGACAGGGGTATGAGACAGGGATATGGGACAGAGGTATGAGACAGGGGTATTGCATACCTCGCACACCAATACGCGGTCCTCCTTCTTTCCTTTTTCCTTGCGGTCCTCCTTCTTTCCTTTTCCCTTGCCCTTGCGCTTTCCTTTTCCCTTGCCCTTGCGCGGCCTCCATTCCTCATCCTCGTCACTCCCAGCCTATAGTACAGAGAGAGAGAGAGAGAGAGAGACAGAGAGGGAGGGAGGGAGAGATGCCTTCGATTTCGCATTTTCGACGCGCAGAAACTCCAGATAATTTCTGTCAATTTTTTTTCCCCATCTAAAAAAGTTAACCACTCCTTTTCCTTTTCTGGGAGATGTGCATATGCCTATCAGAGAGAGAGGGAGAGGGAGAGGGAGAGGGGGGGGGGGGACAGGGTATAGGGGTATGAGGGGGTATGGGAGGGGGTATAGAGGTACCGTTCCTTTTCCCTCTTCCTCGTCTTCTGATTCCACGAGTTTCTGGAGTTTCTGGCGCTACGGTGCAGAGAGAGAGAGAGAGAGAGAGGGAGGGAGAGAGACAGTAGGGGTATGGGATATAGGGGTATGAGGGGGTATGAGAGGGGGTATAGGGATATGAAGTGGTACCTTGCGCGGTGCCTTTTGTTGCTCTTGGTCGTCCTCGTCTGAGTCAGAGCCCTACAGTGCAGAGAGAGGGAGAGACGGGGGGTATTAGACGGGCTGGGGGGGGGGGGGGGGAAGGAAAAGGTACCCCTTTATACCCTTATACCCCCTCATACCCCTTTATTATATATTATGTATAGGGGTATGGGAGGGGGTATAGGGGTATAAAGGGGTACCTTTTCCTCCCCCCCCCCCCCCACCCCTCTCTCTCTCCCTCTCTCTGCACTGTAGTGCTCCCTCCTGTACTAGTACACCCTCTCATACCCCCTCATGCCCCTACATTACATACTACTATACACCACCCCCCCACACCCCTCCCCTCGGGGGGGGGGGGGGTATAGGGGTATGGGATATGGGGGTATGAGGGGGTATAGGGGTATAAAGGGGTACTTGGGGTTTGGACGCGTTGCTAGTGTCTGCATACTTCGGTTCCGCCTGCTACTGCAAAAGAACCTGTTTCAGAGCAAGGAAAGCCATGAACACTTAGAATTCATACCCCGCCTCTCATACCCCTGTCATACCCCGCCTCTCATACCCCTGTCATACCCCTTTCAGAGCAAAAAAAAGGCATAAACACAGATATGTAAGTAAAAATGCCATAGGTATGTAAGTAAAAATGTAAGTTACTTTCCATAGAATTCTATCTTTCCCAGCTCTGGTACTTTAGGATCCCGGCGGAACGAGTCGTCAAGCCCAAAAAACCCTTTGTCTAGTTTCACTGTTGGGTTTGCCACAGCGCTGCCGCTGTTCATTTTAACTTCGATGCCTTTTACCGAATTTCTATCTTTTTCATTTTCTCGGTGTACTACCGACTTCGGACACACCAGGTTTGCCCCAGAACGCAGCAGCATCACCAGGGGGCCTTGCCCCTTCTCCCACCAAAAAGCATCTTTTACGAGACCAGATTTCTCTTGTGCCTGTACCACCTTGAAATCTGCCACGCTCATTTTCTTCTCAAGCTCAGGATCGTTCAACGGGTCCATGCTAACAAGGACACCTTCTTGCCCCACCATCTCCGGCACCCTCTCGTCAAGCTGCACAGTATCAAACACATACAGGGTATGAGAGAGGCGGGGTATGAGAGGGGTATGACAGGGGTATGAGAGGGGTATGGGGTATGAGCGGGGTATAAGTGTATGACGGGGGTACAAGGGTACTACCGAGACCAACGCGACACCGGAACTGGGAAAGTTTTTCAGAACGCAGCCACGCAACTCTTTCCCTTCATGCTGCATCACCCAATCCCATCCATCCTTGCTTTCACTACCCCTCTCTTTTGTTGGGGTCTCCATCAGCACGGTTTTGCGGTCACTACCCCTCTCTTTTGTTGGGGTCTCCGTCTTGTGCTTTTTGCCTGCCTTCTCGCTCTCCTTTGAGGTGACCTTGGTAAAATCGACGACCTGCATCAAGAGAGAGAGAGAGAGAGAGAGAGAAAGAGAGAGAGAGAGACAGGGGTATGGGACAGGGTATGAGACAGAGGTATGAGAGGTAAAATCGATGGTTTCGACCGCTGTCTCTGCGTCTGCGGCCTGCTCCACCTGCTCCTGCTCTTCCTCTGCGTCCTTCTCTCTCTCCTTCTTTGGTGACGGTTCCGGCTTCCCCTCGGGTGTTTTGTTTGGCTTTGTCTTTGCTGTGACTTTTTTTTTCTTCAGTTTTTTGACTTTTTTCCAGGACTTTGATTTGCTTTGACTTCTTGTTTTTAGGTTTACTTTTCTTCCCTCTCCCCCCCTCCTCCTCCTCGTCCTTGTCCTCGTCCTCGGTGTCCTCGTTGTCCTGGCCAGGCTGGACAGTGGCGCCCGAGACGATGTTGCATTCGCCGATGCATTGGTATACGGCTTTGAACTTCCCTTTTCTGCACACAAACATGACTCGGTGTTTTATTATTATTATTATTATTATTATTATTATTATTATTATTATTATTATTGGACACCGTGATAGCCCAGTGGTCAAGTTCTACCATCTGGGCCCTGTCGCCAGTTCGATTCCCGTCGGTGCCACCAGTATTTTCATTGAACATACCGGTCCGTTTGGACCAGTATTTTCATTGAACATACCGGTCCGTCTGGAAGTGTTGGAACTGCCCTTGCGGGGGTGTCATTAGAGCCTATCGTCAATTCTTCGTACTCCCCTCACGGGTGAGACGATGGAGGCGCATGTGCAGAAATGCATCAGCCATTGACAGAGAAGCACTATTATTATTATTATTATTAATTATGATTATTATTATTATTATTATTATTATTATTATTATTATTATTATTATTGTCTTGCCCAGTGAGATCGGGTGTCAACTGTGACACCGGCCGTTTCCGGCATCGGTACCAGTAGAGATGGTAGCAACAACACGGACCCACGGGTTTCGGTAAGGTAGCAGACCCGAAGGCGCTACATTACTTACTCGCGTGGCAGTCCTCGGTTGCTTCCCGATTACCTCAGGTATCCGAATTGGGAGTGGCGGTTTTTTTGTACATCTCAAATAGGGCTTGTTATTATTATTATTATTATTATTATTATTATTTGGACACCGTGATAGCCCAGTGGTCAAGTTCTACCATCTGGGCCCTGTCGCCAGTTCGATTCCCGTCGGTGCCACCAGTATTTTCATTGAACACACCGGTCCGTCTGGACCAGTATTTTCATTGAACATACCGGTCCGTCTGGAAGTGTTGGAACTGCCCTTGCGGGGGTGTCATTAGAGCTTATCGTCAATTCTTCGTACTCCCCTCACGGGTGAGACGATGGAGGCGCATGTGCAGAAATGCATCAGCCATTGACAGAGAAGCACTATTATTATTATTATTATTATTATTATTATTATTATTATTATTATTATTATTATTATTATTATTATTATTATTTTGGACACCGTGATAGCCCAGTGGTCAAGTTCTACCATCTGGGCCCTGTCGCCAGTTCGATTCCCGTCGGTGCCACCAGTATTTTCATTGAACATACCTGTCTATTTCTGGACCAGTATTTTCATTGAACATACCGGCCCGTCTGGAAGTGTTGGAACTGCCCTTGCGGGGGTGTCATTAGAGCTTATCGTCAATTCTTCGTACTCCCCTCACGGGTGAGACGATGGAGGCGCATGTGCAGAAATGCATCAGCCATTGACAGAGAAGCACTATTATTATTATTATTATTATTATTATTATTATTATTATTATTATTATTATTATTATTATTATTATATTGGACACCGTGATAGCCCAGTGGTCAAGTTCTACCATCTGGGCCCTGTCGCCAGTTCGATTCCCGTCGGTGCCACCAGTATTTTCATTGAACACACCGGTCCGTCTGGACCAGTATTTTCATTGAACATACCGGTCCGTCTGGAAGTGTTGGAACTGCCCTTGCGGGGGTGTCATTAGAGCCTATCGTCAAGTCTTCGTACTCCCCTCACGGGTGAGACGATGGAGGCGCATGTGCAGAAATGCATCAGCCATTGACAGAGAAGCACTATTATTATTATTATTATTATTATTATTATTATTATTATTATTATTATTATTATTATTATTATTATTATTATTATTATTATTATTATTATTATTATTATTATTATTATTATTATTTTTCTGGACCAGTATTTTCATTGAACATACCGACCCGTCTGGAAGTGTTGGAACTGCCCTTGCGGGGGTGTCATTAGAGCTTATCGTCAATTCTTCGTACTCCCCTCACGGGTGAGACGATGGAGGCGCATGTGCAGATTTGCATCAGCCATTGACAGAGAAGCACTATTATTATTATTATTATTATTATTATTATTATTATTATTATTATTATTATTATTATTATTATGGACACCGTGATAGCCCAGTGGTCAAGTTCTACCATCTGGGCCCTGTCGCCAGTTCGATTCCCGTCGGTGCCACCAGTATTTTCATTGAACATACCGGTCTATTTCTGGACCAGTATTTTCATTGAACATACCGGCCCGTCTGGAAGTGTTGGAACTGCCCTTGCGGGGTTGTCATTAGAGCTTATCGTCAATTCTTCGTACTCCCCTCACGGGTGAGACGATGGAGGCGCATGTGCAGAAATGCATCAGCCATTGACAGAGAAGCACTATTATTATTATTATTATTATTATTATTATTATTATTATTATTATTATTATTATTATTATTATTATTATTATTATTATTATTATTATTCCCGATGGAAAACCTAGTCACACTTGCTAAACAGAGTTCCAGCCCAATGGCCTCAAGGCGTTAAACTGTGACGCCAACTCATAACCCTTTGGTGGTAGATGCTGGGGAGGAGGGTCGTTGCGCGCGTAAAAGATCTTAAAATCCGCATATGCTGGTTGATAGCACAGGACCCAGCAGACACCAGATTGTTGTGGGTGGGGTTTCGAGGCAGCTCTAGCAACCGCGCTTGGTGTATGCACTTGCACATTCGGTGACGTCTTGCAAGAGGTTGCTGGGACTGCGGAATAACCTCGGCTTAGTGCAGTCTTGCCCTCAGGAGCTCCATCGGTGGCCCCGATCATCAGGCGAGAGACTGACACGGGGGGGTGGAGGACCTCGAACAAGGGTATTGGAGGCTTATGTCCGTTGAGGATATGCCATTAGCTGCATCAGTACGCCTCAGATATGGTATTATTATTATTATTATTAGTATTATAATATTATTATATATGTATCATACCCCTCTCATACCGGGACCCCTCCCGTACCCTCCCATACCCCTTATCAGTATTATTATTATGATTATGATTATTATTATTATTAAAAAAAAATATAGGTATCATACCCCTCTCATACCCCTCCTCCATACCCCTCCCGTACCCTCCCATACTCCATACCCCTCCCGTACCCTCCCATACCCCTTATCAGTATTATTATTATTATTATTATTATTATTATTATTATTATTATTATTATTATTATTATTATTATTATTATTATTATTATTATTATTACTATTATTAGGGAGTACATAGGCCATCGGTCCTTTCCATGGGCTGATTGGTATAAAGCTCCTAGAGTAATGTTCTATGCCGTCACTTCCTTTATTCCACCGATTGGTGTGGAGACTTTCCTTATGGAATGGAGGACTGGATGCACATGGCCTTTTGGCTCAGCAATTGGCAGGAGATACACTATTATTATTATTATTATTAAAATATAGGTATCATACCCCTCCCATACCCCTCCCGTACCCCTTATCAGTATTATTATTATTATTATTATTATTATTATTATTATTATTATTATTATTATTATTATTATTATTATTAGGGAGTACATAGGCCATCGGTCCTTTCCATGGGCTGATTGGTATAAAGCTCCTAGAGTAATATTCTATGCCGTCACTTTCTTTATTCCACCGATTGGTGTGGAGACTTTCCTTATGGAATGGAGGACTGGATGCACATGGCCTTTTGGCTCAGCAATTGGCAGGAGATACATTATTATTATTATTATTATTATTATTATTATTATTATGGACACCGTGATAGCCCAGTGGTCAAGTTCTACCATCTGGGCCCTGTCGCCAGTTCGATTCCCGTCGGTGCCACCAGTATTTTCATTGAACATACCGGTCTATTTCTGGACCAGTATTTTCATTAAACATACCGGCCCGTCTGGAAGTGTTGGAACTGCCCTTGCGGGGGTGTCATTAGAGCTTATCGTCAATTCTTCGTACTCCCCTCACGGGTGAGACGATGGAGGCGCATGTGCAGAAATGCATCAGCCATTGACAGAGAAGCACTATTATTATTATTATTATTATTATTATTATTATTATTATTATTATTATTATTATTATTATTATTATTATGATTATTATTATTGGTCAAGTTCTACCATCTGGGCCCTGTCGCCAGTTCGATTCCCGTCGGTGCCACCAGTATTTTCATTGAACATACCGATCCGTCTGGACCAGTATTTTCATTGAACATACCGGCCCGTCTGGAAGTGTTGGAACTGCCCTTCCGGGGGTGTCATTAGAGCTTATCGTCAATTCTTCGTACTCCCCTCACGGGTGAGACGATGGAGGCGAATGTGCAGAAATGCATCAGCCATTGACAGAGAAGCACTATTATTATTATTATTATTATTATTATTATTATTATTATTATTATTATTATTCTGGACACCATGATAGCCCAGTGGTCAAGTTCTACCATCTGGGCCCTGTCGCCAGTTCGATTCCCGTCGGTGCCACCAGTATTTTCATTGAACATACCGATCCGTCTGGACCAGTATTTTCATTGAACATACCGGTCCGTCTGGAAGTGTTGGAACTGCCCTTGCGGGGGTGTCATTAGAGCTTATCGTCAATTCTTCGTACTCCCCTCACGTGTGAGACGATGGAGGCGCATGTGCAGAAATGCATCAGCCATTGACAGAGAAGCACCACGCACTATTATTATTATTATTATTATTATTATTATTATTATTATTATTATTATTATTATTATTATTATTAGTGGCACCGCGATAGCCCAGTGGTTAAGGTCTACCATCTGGGACCTGTCGCCAGTTCGATTCCCGTCGGTGCCAGTATTTTCAAAGGATATTTTCTTTGAAAGTATTGGTCTGTCTGGAAGGCTTGGAGCTGCCTTGCGGGGGTGTCAGTAGAGCCTATCGTCAAATCTTTGAACTCCCCTCGCGGGTGAGACGATGGAGGCACATGTGCAGAAATGCATTCGCCATTGACTGAGAAGCACTATTATTATTATTATTATTATTATTATTATTATTATTATTATTATTATTATTATTATTATTATTATTATTATTATTATTATTATTATTATTATTATTATTATTATTATTATTATTATGGAGGGGTGCACAGTATGGCACCCCACGGGAAGAGGAGGTGGTTGGGCCTCTTCCCACTGGTTTCGAGGCTATGTCGTTGTGTTGGCTCCGAGGCTATGTTGTTGTGTTGGTTCCGAGGCTATGTAGTTGTGTTGGTTCCGAGGCTCTGTTGTTGTGTGGGTTCCGAGGCTATGTCGATGTGGGCTCCGAGGCTATGTTGTTGTGTTGGTTCCGAGGACATGTCGTTGTGTTGCTTTTATAAGACATACACCACGTGGGATCAAAGGGGCATTTACATTCCGCGATCTAGGGGTGGTGACGGGTTTCGAGGCGTCCCAGATATTTACCACAAAACGTCCTCATGCGCTGGCAGACCGCATGAAATGTCTGCTACCCCTGTGAGTACCTCCATGCGGGACCTACCCAGTCTCGTGGAGCTCTCACGCGGGGAAGATCAATCATTTGTAGTTGATTTCCAGTAGGGAATTCCTTTTGGGGCCTTTATGCAGGATGGTTAGAGTCACTCTTCCCTCCCCAACATTGTTGGGTCGAGGGATGGAGGCGCATGGCCCTCGGGCTCAGCCATGACAGATCAATATATTACTATTATTATTATTATTATCATTAAGGTATAAGAGAGAGAGAGAGAGAGAGAGAGATAGAGAAAGAGAGAGAGAGAGGCAGAGGGGAGGAGGGGACTAAGTTTGCCAAGACGAATGGACATAACATCCTTGGCTCCCTTGACAGTGAAACCATACTCCTAGCAGACAATATGTCACCAAAAAAATAATAATAATAAATAAATAAATAAAAAAATAAATAAAATAAAATAAAATAAAATAAAAATAATCATAATAAAAAAGAAAAAATAAATAAATAAATAAATAAATAAAGGTAGATAGGTATAGATAGATATAGGTCAATAGAAAGACCGCTTGAAGGATCGCCATGGTCAATTTCTGCATGTTCTTTGGGTAGTCCGTCCTCTCTAGCCAGGCTA
>WBZZ01006713.1:17500-77500 GCA_019918135.1 Paulinella micropora | reverse complement strand
ATGAGGCCGTGCCGACTCTTGCTCTGGCTTTGACAGTTCCAGGACTCTCTGACGGTTCCTCTCTCTCTCTCTCTCTCTCTCTCTCTCGTGCGGGGGTATGATGTCGCAAAGTTGCATTCATATTTGGGGTATGGGGGTATAGGGTATGAGGGGTATGAGGTCGCAAAGTTGCATTCATATTTGGGGTATGGGGTATGAGGCCGCGCCGACTCTTGCTCTGGCTCTGACAGTTCCAGTTACTTTAGTATTCGTGGCTTGCTGATGCATTAGCAAATACACAGAGTTAATATTACAAGTTGTGGCTGCTGACCAAGCAACAATAACATTTCTGGGTGTATGTCAACGATTATTCTTCTCTGACTTTCCTAAATCCACGTTAAATCCACTATTTGATGAGAATAATCGTTGACTGCCTATGTCGACATCGTGAGTACTGTATTTGCCTGGATATATGCAGCTGAGTCTCCTTGGAGACAAACCAGAAGCTGGCATCATCAGCGTCTTCGCCATCTTGCCTTTCTCCTTGAAACTTAAACCCTAGCACTTTATTCAACAAGCTCCAAATTTCTGTGTATTGGGGTATGGGTGGGGTATGGGAGGGGTAATAGTATGAGGTCGCATTCATATTTTTGTCGGTGCAGGTTCTCCTCATGCCATGTATGGGGTATGAGGGGTATGGGAGGAGTATGAGGTCGCAAAGTCGCATTCATAATTATTATTATGTTGCATAAATTGTACTAAAACATTCATACCGGCTAAAAGGACTTGTCCCTTTTGCCACCTTTTGCCACTGCAACTACTAAAAATATAGTGGCAAAATCCGGTAAGTTTTATATATTTATTTTGATTATTTATGTGGAAACAGCATATCTAAGTAATAAAAATCAATTTTAAATGTTTTTTCAAGTTGCCAGGGTCACTAGATCAGCAAAAATGTGGCAAAAACTAACAAATATTTTTACTCTTTATTTTGCTACTTATTTGCCACTTTCTTGCTGGATTTTTACTGTGAACTCAACGCCTCAAGTTGAATCACATGATAAATTAATAAAAAATCAAATTTAAATTGAATTACATCATACAGCGCAATTGTGCGGGTGGCACCAGTGACTTGAAAATTAGTGATATTTGCCACTCATAGTTTCACTAAGTCAATAATACATAAGTGGCCAAAACAAAATAAATCCTGCAGCGTTTACTTCCTAATTCATTTAAATAATCACTGAAAAGATAAATTTTAATTAATTTTAAATATTAATACTTGATTTATCGTAGTCACTTAACTTTACCGGTGTTACTTACGGATAACACTTTGAATTTACCCAAGGACGATTATAATAGGGATGACGATTTAAAGCAGTTATTAATACATACAAATACTAATGGGTTGATAAACAGAAAGTAATAATATCAATAATTCTAAACTTTACTAATATGACTTACGAAAATAATAATAATATTATGACTTACGAAAATAATAATAATATGACTTACGAAAATAATAATAATACTACCACGCGTAAAAGTTGCTGAAAAGTTGTTGTTGCCTGAGCTGTTCCTGCCTCATGTGATGTTCCTGGTCAATGCGTCGCTGCTCTTGAATAAAATGATAATTCATAAAAGAGGATTGTTGACGAGTAGCCGCGGGCGATTGAAATGGTGGCTTGTTTGTCTGCGACAAAGTAAGCTGCTGAAAAGGCTGAATTTGCAAGTTACTATTATCTCCTCCACCGTTCTCATCTGGCTCTTCAACTACTGGGTTGGCAGGCTGTGGTTTGCGTGGATTGCTCTGCTGCGAATTGGTACTGGTATTGGTGTTAATATTACCAGTCTGCGACTTGGACTTCATCTCTGTACGAAGTGAGATCATTTCAGCGGAAATTTTCTCCAGGACATGAGCCAGTTGATTGTTGTTTGCCTGTGTGGCCGCAGCATTTGCTTTCAAGGCAGAGGTAACAGCGTTGTTCACGATCGCAGCAACGTCTATGTTGGGTGCGAGGCTGTTTGGCGAGGTAAGCTCGGGCTCTGACGGAGTACTTTTACCTTTACCCTTGGGCGTGTCACCGCTGATCGTGGGTTGAACCTCGCCTTCAGTGTCCTGTGCCCGTGGTTTCTTGCGTGACTTTCTGGACTTATACACCTTTTTGAGGGGAAGCGATGGGGAGGCTTCGATCAAAGCGAGTTCGACTTCGTCAACCTTGGGCTCAGGCTTTGTGCACGCTCTGCGCGGGCGACCATTTTCCCACGACTCTGCAGATTGCGGTTGATCGTTCAGCCACACAAAGTTGTAAACTACGGGCAGCAGCTCGGTTGGAGTGTTCGGATCAGCCATGCGCTGTATATCAGCCTGAATCTCTTTGTTCCACTTTTGCTCATGTATCTGACTCTTGGCCAGTTGTTTGGACAAGTCAGGATCGATAACGTTAAGTGACGCGATTTGGTACTGGTTGAACACATTGCCTGTGTCTGGATCACGCACCACTCGTTGAATCAACACTGTCTTTGTAATGTCAGTGATGTTATTCGAACCTTTTTTCAGGAATGGTTTGGTCAGCTTGCACCCGGGTCTGCAGGCAGCAATGTTAATTTGCAAGGCGCACAAAAATTAGCAACTCGGTTACCCTACTGCAAAGAAAGACTCTTCCTCACGGCTTCCAAGCTTCACCTTTGGTTTTAAAAGCAAATTCTTCAGATTGCGCGGAACAAGGGACTCTAACACTGCGTATTGCTCCCGGCTCCCAGTGGTGGGATTGCGAAAATGCAGGACGGTCGCGACAGCCATTTTTGCGTCTTCGGACTTATACATGCGCGACTCGAAGCAGTACATTCCATCGGCGGGGAGCGTGTGGTGACTTTCTTTCTTACTTGCTTCTTCTTCTTCTTCTTCTTCTTCTGTCTTTTCTTTCTTTGATGTCTCTCCTTTCTCTGGTGTGTCTGTCTTTTTCTCTGGCTCTTTCTCTGGTGTGTCTGTCTTTTTCTCTGGCTCTTCTTTCGGGCTCTCTTTTGGTTTCTCTGCCTCATCTTCTTTCTTTGGTGGTGGCTTCTCTTTGTTCAACTCGCGTAGCGCGGCTTCTCTCTCTTGCGTCTGTCGTTCTCTCTCTTGTCTGTCTTTTTCCTCTCTGTCTTTCTGTTCTCTGTCTTGTCTGTCTTTCTCCTCTCTGTCCTTTTGGTCTTTCATCTCTTTCTCTTTCTTTTGCTCTTCAATCTGTTTGCGCTCTCGCTCTTCTGCTTTTCTTTGTGTGTCTTCTTGTATCTTCCTCAGTTCGTCATCTCTCTGCTTTTTTTCTTCTTCAGTCAACTCTTTCTGTCTCGGCACTTTCTGCTTTTTCTGCTTCTTCTTGCTGCCTTCTTGTTCGTCTTGCTCTTTTTTTCTTTTCTTTTGGGTTTTCTTCTTGTCTTTCTTCCCTGTCTCATCTTCGCTCGTCTCTGTCTTGTCTTTGTCTGTCCCTGGCTTGTCTTTCTCTCCCTCTGGCTTGTCTTTCCCTCCCTCTGGCTTGTCTTCCTCTTTCTCTGCCTTGTCTTCTTTCTTCTTTTTTTTCTTTCTTCTTTCTATCTTTCTTCTCCTCTGTGCACACAGCTTGCTTGGGGGGGTTTCTGATCCTCTTACCCAAGCTTCCACCCTCTTTCCATTCCACCCCCTCAAGTGGCTTGTAGTTCTTGTACCGAACTGTATACCCCACTATCTCATTGCACCACTGCGCTTCAGCCGGCCAATTCCACAACAGAGCTTTCGTCTCGTCATACGATTCTTGGTCTACATCTGCAGTGCAAGTAAACTTACGGTCTGCACCAACCCTTCCCCACTCCACCCAGTTGTCCTCGGTGTTGACTTCAACGAAGATGACGCCATCCGCATTTCTACGCCGCCCCAAAAGAGCAGAGACCTGCAGTGTTACAACAACATCAACATGAGTACTGAGGGTAACTTGATTATGAAGGAGTATGTACCTTCAAAGCCATACTGGAGCTTTGGTACTGGGAGGATTTTGAAGGGGTCAGTTGTGCAAAAGCTTCGCCAAAAAATCTGACGTTACTGCCGAAAAAGTGTGGCCTGATCACTGCAACGCCCCAGTGTTGCCCTTTTTCTTGTGTCGGCTCCACTTTTTCGAACCTTTTTGGGCAAATTTTTGGGTTGGGAGGGGTCAAGGGGAAGGTGTGGTGTTTTTGACAATGCGTTAAAACTAAGTGCTTTCTTGGAAAGATTTTTTGCACACTTGGCCTTAAGCATGTGTTCTCCATGATGCTATTTTTTTTCTTCCGAAAAACGATACGTTTTCAGACGTCTGTGCTTGCTTTCAGAACTCGGTCGGCAAACCTGGTTGCCCAGCCGTTTTGAACGTAGTGCTTCGCTGTACGTCTACTTGCTTTTTCACTTGAACCAAGGTGAGAAACTTGACTCATTTCATGTCGGCTCTTATTTGCACTGATTTTCTCGCAGTGCTTTTGCTTGCGTGTGTGTACAGTAAGAGCTAGGTCGGCAACTAACGAAGTTGCTGACCAAGTTTGGTCTCCCCTGCCTACTGCTGCACAAGGTTCTTTTCTCCACGACTGTGTGTGTATGTTTGCAATGTTTGATCATGGTAATGATAAGTCTTTGTTTGTTTTGCTTGCAGAATGTCTGTGTCTGCTTGGGGCATGAACTCGGTCGTCAAAAACTGAGGTTCTTGTCTTGTTTTTGTACCACATACTGATAACTCTCTCTCTCTCTCTCTTTCTTGCACTTTTGCTTTTGCGTTACTGCACATAAGCAACTGGTTGTTGATGGACCTGACGATTCGATCGTCCTTCGCGGGCAGAGGGAAGGGTCACTTGCGTCCCCTCGCGGGACGCCACACCCATGCCAGGCCCGAGGCCCTACTCTGATACTAGGAATGCTTTGCACTTTACTTTTCTGCACTGCCTCCTAATATATGCCACATACTGATAACTCTCTCTCTCTCTCTTTCTCTCTCTCTCTCTCACACACACACACACACACTCTCTCAATAATAATAATAATAATAATAGTGTATCTCCTGCCAATTGCTGAGCCAAAAGGCCATGTGCATCCAGTCCTCCATTCCATAAGGAAAGTCTCCACACCAATCGGTGGAATAAAGGAAGTGACGGCATAGAACATTACTCTAGGAGCTTTATACCAATCAGCCCATGGAAAGGACCGATGGCCTATGTACTCCCTAAATAATAATAATAATAATAATAATAATAATCTCTCTCTCTCTCATACATACATACATACATACATGCATACATACATACACACATACATACATACATACATACTCTCTCTCTCTCTCTCTCTCTCTCTCTCTCACACACACACACACACATGCGTGCGGCTGTAGATGCGCAAGGTAAAGCTCGGCTTGGCCTCAGCTGGGGCAGTCGGTGCCTCATTTCTGCAAGTATTTGGGGGGGGGGGAAGTAGTACAGCAATGCCATGCAATGATAACACTGCTTACCAGTTCCCCCCCCGTGCACAGCAGCCCCTCGAGACCGCCACTTTCCCCCCTGTGCTGAAAGCCCACTACCCCCAAACGCACACAATCACTGCACCTCCCCTCGAGACCAGTTTTAGCAAAGTATTTGGCTCTTTCCCTGTTAAGCATGAACATTCGCTTGACTTTCTCAGTAGCACCAATGGTAGTAGCAGCAGTTCTCTTTCCCAAGTTTTCAAAACTACACCAATTCCAAAACTAGAAACGCCCTCTATAACTACGCCTAGCACTAATCATCCCTTTACGCATTCTACGCTTGGGTTTTCTTCTCATGGCGAAAGATGATAGAAACATACAGGATGGTAACTAAACATTCACACGGCCCGCAAGATCAGAAGTTTTATGTTATGCGGTACCTTGGTTATAGCACCACACTCATGACCACTAATTTTGCCCAAGCCCTTTTCAAACTCATGCTAGGATTCAAGAAGAATAAAGACTCTTACTGTCTTTTGCTTCTTCGATCCGAGTGGGATTGGGAAGGCTATTTCAAGCCCTGCGTCAATCCCAGCTTTGTACATTATAAGCGCCCGTTGGCATGGCAGTACCTGGTAGGGAATGAGCAGTCAGGCGGGTTGCCCCGAGTCAGAGTGAAAACCTGGGGTGATGCACAAAAGCATTGGCACGGGGTGAATGATGATCCCGATGGACCAGATATTATACCTTACATCAAGCCGCCAGGTTGCCGCTTAATTTTCTGTCTTTTTCAAATTGTTTTTATTCACTTTTTTTTTTTTTTTTTTTTTTTTTTTTTTTTTTTTTTTTGTTGTTGTTGTTGTTGCAATCTTGGCGCGGCCGAGGAAGCTGCCGCATGTGGACTGGGTCACAGATAAAATCAAAGGCGATGTTCGTTCTCTCGCGCGCAAGTATTGCAGCGAAGAGGAAAAGCAGTGGTTTGAAGAAGTGATCAAGTATTCCGAGCTAACTCGTATTATTTGGGATGGTCTAGAGGGTGCAGGTGGTTTGCCCGGTCGGCCGGGACATTTGAGCTGTTCGGACAAGGCTGGGACGGATTGGAAAGCGCACATCCGCGTTCTTGCCGAGCTTCCTGATGATTTATGGGCTGTGCCCCCTGATCGGCAGGCTGCAGAGGACGCTGCCAACATGTTGACTGAGGCCGAACGCTTGTATGCTCCCCGTACTGCTTTTGTCAATGAGGGTCAGGGTGAGTCACACCCCCCGTGGATGGGGGCTCGAGTTCTCAACGAAGAGGAAAAGCGAGTGCATGATTTTGGCGATCCAAGTAGATTCCCCGCAGGTCATTTGAAAGTTTCCTCCTTATTGGAGGCTGGCAAAACAGTAGAAAATCTCAAACAGGCTACAGTGCAGGAGCTTAAGTCATGGTTAGAGGAGAAGGGGCAAAGGCGTACTGGAAACAAAGACATTCTTATTCAGCGAGTGCTTTCTTATGTAGATGATAGTGAGGAAAGGAATTTGCCTGAAGAACGCAAGCGGCCGGCACCACAGAGGCGACGCCGCAAGCGGCGTAGAGTTGAGCCAGCCGAGGAGGTTGCTGAAGAGAGTAAGTCAGAGACGGAATCATCTGACGAAGACGCGCCCTTGATTCCGCCTTCTTTGGTAAGAGGTCAAAATCGTAATCGTACGCATTCTGCTGCTCGTGTGCGCGTTCGTCGTGTTTTTGGTAGGGTCTATGGTCTCAGCGATGAAGAAAGAGACGCGGCTGGTTTAAGGGCGGATGGTTGTATATCTGATTTATCAGACTCATCGTCTGAAGGTTGGTTGCCTGCAGCAATTGCAGATGATAATGACTAGTAATTTGGTGAAATCTCTTTGTTCCACTTTATTTAAACTGACCTTATATTAATATTATTAAAATTATAACTTGAATTTTACACACTGTTTTAATAGTATCCGTAAGTAACACCGGTAAAGTTAAGTGACTATGATAAATCAAGTATTAATATTTAAAATTAATTAAAATTTATCTTTTCCGTGATTATTTAAATGAATTAGGAAGCAAACGCTGCAGGATTTATTTTGTTTCGGCCACTTATGTATTACTGACTTAGTGAAATTATGAGTGGCAAATATCACTAATTTTCAAGTCACTGGTGCCACCCGCACAATTGTGCTGTATGATGTAATTCAATTTAAATTTGATTTTTTATTAATTTATCATGTAATTCAACTTGAGGAGTGGAAATAACAGTAAAAATCCAACAAGAAAGTGGCAAATAAGTGGCAAAATAAAGAGTAAAAATATTTGTTAGTTTTTGCCACATTTTTGCTGATCTAGTGACCCTGGCAACTTGAAAAAACATTTAAAATTGATTTTTATTACTTAAATATGCTGTTTCCACATAAATAATCAAAATAAATTTATAAAACTTACCGGATTTTGCCACTATATTTTTAGTAGTTGCCGTGGCAAAAGGTGGCAAAAGGGACAAGTCCTTTTAGCCGGTATGAATGTTCTAAGGAGGGGTACTACTTAGATATATGTGTTGGATAAATTGTTCGGGACAGAAACCCTAGCACTTTATTCAACAAGCTCCCAATTTCTTGCTACTGACAATTCGAAAATAAGCTGGTGTGGACAAAAAAAGAAAATAAACCTCACCAGTTTTTATTCGATGCGGCCCCAGAAACCCTAGCACTTTATTCAACAAGCTTCCAATTTCTGTGTATTGGGGTATGGGAGGGTAATATGAGGTCGCATTCGTATTTTTGTTTGTGCAGAGTATCTTCATGCCATGTCGGCCAAGAAGCTGCGTCGTGCCCGCAGGGAAGCCAAGGAGCGCGTCGCCGGACGCCTGCATGGAGGCAGGGAGGAACGGGGCCGACATCAGCCGTACACGCGATTATCGGTTTTGATTGGTCGGGCTATGGGAGAGCATGGTGGCGTGACCATTGCTGAGGCGTTCGAGCTGGTGATGAGATGGAAAGAGAAGCACCCTTCCGTGTCCAAGACTGCTGCGATTAAGTTATGGGACATTCTAGGAGTGTTGATCTGCCCGGACGGAATTAATGGGCCTAATCTCCAGACACTGATCTATGATATTCGGGAAGTTGCAGGAACCGGGGGGTTCGAAAAATTGGAAGTTTGCAGGAACCAGTGTCGGGAAGGGTTGTATTGGAGCCACAGAAGCGGCTTGGAAGCGTGCCAAACATGCCGACGCCCCAGGACTGACGCGCTCAGCTTTTATCACAGGAAGTAATCTCTATCTCCCGCCATACCACATTATATCCTCTATCACTTTAGCATTCGTGGCTGGCTCATGCTTGCATTAGCGCATACTCAGGGATGTACAACTTGTTGTTGTTACGGCAAGGTTAAGGAAGATAAGATAAGATTTTGTCGCATTCTTGGCTTCTCTAATCTTTCCGCATACCCAAGGATATACAAGTTGTGGCCGCTGGCCAAGCAACACTGACATCCCTGTACATGTGTATGTGTCCACGCGCCATATCCGTTAATGATTTTAGCATTCGTGGCTGGCTCGAGGGACTACGCGCTCATCCAGCCAGACGTGCGCTCCTGGTGGATGCAAAAGAGCGCGACTACAAGAAAGCTGAGGCAATGCGGGTCCCTGGTTATGTGTCCATTCGAGATCGGCCGTTGGAGAGTATTGGAGACGCCATCGACAGCCCTAGATATGAGGATTATTTGAAGAATTTGCCTCTAGAGGTAAAGGTAGTGACTTAGTCTGTGATTAAATATTATTCCACTATGCCCCGCGTTCTGCAATAAGCTACCCCTCATACCTCGCCTCGCATACCCCTGTCATACCCCTCTCATACCCCTGTACCATACCCCTGTCTCTCATACCCCGCCTCTCATACCCCTGTCCCATACCGCTTGTCTCATACCCCTGTCCCATACCCCGCCTCTCATACCGCTGTCCCATACCCCTGTCTCATACCCCTGTCCCATACCCCTGTCTCATACCCCGCCTCTCTACGTATACCCCTGTCCCATACCCCGTTTCTCATACCCCTGTTCCATACCCCTGTCTCATACCCCGCCTCTCTACGTATACCCCTGTCCCATACCCCGTTTCTCATACCCCTGTCCCATACCCCTGTTCCATACCCCGCCTCTCATACCCCTGTCCCATACCCCGCCTCTCATACACCTGTCCCACACCCCTGTCTCATACCCCTGTCCCATACCCCGTTTCTCATACCCCTGTCCCATACCCCTGTCTCATACCCCGCCTCTCATACGTATACCCCTGTCCCATACCCCATTTCTCATACCCCTGTCCCATACCCCGCCTCTCATACCCCTGTCCCATACCCCTGTCCCATACCCCTGTTCCATACCCCTGTCCCATACCCCTGTCTCATACCCCGCCTCTCTACGTATACCCCTGTTCCATACCCCGTTTCTCATACCCCTGTCCCATACCCCTGTTCCATACCCCGCCTCTCGTACCCCTGTCCCATACCCCGCCTCTCATACACCTGTCCCACACCCCTGTCTCATACCCCTGTCCCATACCCCGTTTCTCATACCCCTGTCCCATACCCCTGTCTCATACCCCGCCTCTCATACGTATACCCCTGTCCCATACCCCATTTCTCATACCCCTGTCCCATACCCCATTTCTCATACCCCTGTCCCATACCCCTGTCTCATACTCCTGTTCCATACCCCGTCTCATACCCCTGTTCCATACCCCTGTCCCATACCCCTGTCTCATACCCCTGTTCCATACCCCTGTCCCATACCCCTGTCCCATACCCCGCCTCTCTACGTATACCCCTGTCCCATACCCCTGTCTCATACCCCGCCTCTCATACCCCTGTCCCATATGATGTCGATAAAGATGTATGTATGTATGTATGTATGTATGTATGTAGCGTAAGACACTATAGCTGCCAGTGTCGAACCTGGACCTGTCATTGATGATGTATGTATGATACCCGGGTATGATACCCCTGTCCCATACCCGGGTATGATACCCCTGTCATACCCCACCTCTCTCTCTCTCTCTCTCGCTCTCAAAAAGTTACAAGTATTAATAGTAAAAGTTTTTTTTACTCTTTACTTTCTTTCAAATATTCATATTCCCATCGAAAATTGTATGTAGGATGTGAAAAACTGGCTGTCAATTTGTTGGTCATGGGATGCGTTCCCGATACAGAAGGGTAAGCGTGCTCAAAAAAAATCACAAACACTAACTACTGGTAGAGTAATGGACTTTGAACAACAACATAGAAATAGAAAATGGAACACTGAAATTTTTGATATTTTGCCGTACGGTGAAAAGCCAAGTAATTCGTGGCCATGGTGCGAAGCGACTTTCACTGAACTTGTAGAACAGAAAGTGCACATTTACTCTATATGTGCCGACACGCCAGCCATGTGTGACATTATGTGTCATATCGGCCCCAAAAGTGTACGAGGCTGCCCTTACAGCTGGTGCAGAGGAAAGCAAATAGATGGAGATAAGAAACGTGTTAGTTGGCTCGTTGACGAACCCCCGTGTAGTCGAAAAACAACAGATGAGTATGAGCTGTTTGGCGCTGCAGCTGACGCGCGTGGGGAAGAAATAAACGGATTTACAGGGGAAGTCCACTGCCTTTGTTGGAACGCTCCTGTTTACGAAGATGTGATGCAGATTTCGCGCATAGCATTGGTTATGGTATTGTTTTGCGTTATATGTTGCCCTTGTTCAAAGGAATAAGAAGTATATCGATTCAACCTTTTAAAGAATGTAAAAATAAACCCAGAACACCAGCAGAGAAAAGAAACGAAGAAGAGAGACAGGAAAAATATGAGATAGATAAAGCAATCAAATTAAGATGCAAGGCTAAAAAATCTGTTAAAGATAAAACAAAAACATTGGAAGTCAATGGATGAAAGGTGGTTAAGGTTTTGTGCAGATCTGGTTATTCAACAACTGCTGTGCTTTTTGGTGATCCCAAGTCGAAGAGCACCAAAAGTCGCATGACTATGCACGAGTGCATAAAGTACGCAGTTAATTGCTACAGCGATGCGAAAGATATAGGTACCATACCCCTCTCATACCCCTCCCATACCCCTCATTTTCTTTGATGGTTTGCAGGCGGATTAACAGGTGGAGCTTATGACACATGGGCAGCGTTGTGTGAGCTTTTTGCTGCTATGGATCCTGAGAGTAAGTTTGGTAGTGAAGGCTCCATAATGATAACAGGTCAGTATGTAGAGGATTTGAAGGTGAAGGAAAGAGATGTACGCAGGCTAGTACTAGCTAACTTACCTCCAACTGATCATGCCTATGTTTTCCATGCAGTTAAGCATATCATTGCAACTATGAAAGAGATAGGTAGTCTACGCAATATATGGACTATGCCTGGCGAACGCACTATGGGAGGGCAGGTGCGGCAGATACATAGCAAATCTAATCCTACCGCTAATCTAGCTGCAGTCGTATCTCAAAACGCGAACTCAAGAGCACAAGCAGGGTTTGTGCAGCTTGGTAACGACTTTCTAGATAGGATGGAAAGTGCTCCAAATCTTTCCAAAACTGTAGAAAAAATTAAAGAATTATGATATTAATATAATTATAATTTAATATTAATATTAAATTAATCGAAGATATAGATAGGTATAATTTAAATATCATACCCTCCCATACCCCTCATCATTATTATTGTATTATAATATTATTCACACAAGCACTGTTTTAATAGAATACTTACCACTCATTATTATTATTATTATTATTATTATTATTATTATTATTATTATTATTATTATTATTATTATTATTATTATTATTATGGACACCGTGATAGCCCAGTGGTCAAGTAATACCATCTGGGCCCTGTCGCCAGTTCGATTCCCGTCGGTGCCACCAGTATTTTCATTGAACATACCGCTCCGTCTGGACCAGTATTTTCATTGAACATAACGGTCCGTCTGGAAGTGTTGGAACTGCCCTTGCGGGGGTGTCATTAGAGCTTATCGTCAATTCTTCGTACTCCCCTCACGGGTGAGACGATGGAGGCGCATGTGCAGAAATGCATCAGCCATTGACAGAGAAGCACTATTATTATTATTATTATTATTATTATTATTATTATTATTATTATTATTATTATTACTGGACACCGTGATAGCCCAGTGGTCAAGTTCTACCATCTGGGCCCTGTCGCCAGTTCGATTCCCGTCGGTGCCACCAGTATTTTCATTGAACATACCGGTCTATTTCTGGACCAGTATTTTCATTGAACATACCGGCCCGTCTGGAAGTGTTGGAACTGCCCTTGCGGGGGTGTCATTAGAGCTTATCGTCAATTCTTCGTACTCCCCTCACGGGTGAGACGATGGAGGCGCATGTGCAGAAATGCATCAGCCATTGACAGAGAAGCACTATTATTATTACTATTACTATTATTATTGTTAATATATTATTACAATATTATCAAGTTATTATATAAAGTTATTATTATTATTATTATTATTATTATTATTATTATTATTATTATTATTATTTTGACACCGTGATAGCCCAGTGTTCAAGTTCTACCACTGGGCCCTGTCGCCAGTTCGATTCCAGTCGGTGCCACCAGTATTTTCATTGAACATACCGGTCCGTCTGGAAGTGTTGGAACTGTCCTTGCGGGGGTGTCATAGAGCCTATCGTCAATTCTTCGTACTCCCCTCACGGGTGAGACGATGGAGGCGCATGTGCAGATTTGCATCAGCCATTGACAGAGAAGCACTATTATTATTATTATTATTATTATTATTATTATTATTATTATTATTATTATTATTATTATTATTATTATTATTGGACAGCGTGATAGCCCAGTGGTCAAGTTCTACCATCTGGGCCCTGTCGCCAGTTCGATTCCCGTCGGTGCCACCAGTATTTTCATTGAACATACCGGTCCGTCTGGAAGTGTTGGAACTGTCCTTGCGGGGGTGTCATTAGAGCCTATCGTCAATTCTTCGTACTCCCCTCACGGGTGAGACGATGGAGGCGCATGTGCAGAAATGCATCAGCCATTGACAGAGAAGCACTATTATCATTATTATTATTATTTACGCAAACACTCTAGTAATAAAATACTTACCACTCGTAGAAGCTGAGTATGAAGCAGAAGAGATGGAACTGAAGTGCTATCAAATATGTACATTAACAAAAGCGGTACACAACTTATTATTAAAATTATCATCGTCATTATCTCAGTTTATCATTATTAATATATATTACAACTTCATATATATCATCTTATGAGTATTCAATTCTATCTAAGTCTCTCTCCTAGGCTCTCTCTCTCTCTCTCTCTCAGGCTCTCTCTCTTTCAAGATAGCTTGGTAACGACTTTCTAGGTAGAATGGAAAGTGTTCCAAATCTTTCCAAAACTGTAAAATTAATTGAAGATATAGGTATTAATATCATACACATCTCATACCCCTCCTCCTAACCCTTCCCATATCCCTCATCATTATTATTATATTGCATTATTATTTACGCAAGCACTGTTTTACTGAATAGAATACTTGTCACTCATTATTATTATTATTATTATTATTATTATTATTATTATTATTATTATTATTATTATTATTATTATTATTATTATTATTATTATTATTATTATTATCATTAGACACCGTGATAGCCCAGTGGTCAAGTTCTACCATCTGGGCCCTGTCGCCAGTTCGATTCCCGTCGGTGCCACCAGTATTTTCATTGAACATACCGATCCGTCTGGACCAGTATTTTCATTGAACATACCGGCCCGTCTGGAAGTGTTGGAACTGCCCTTGCGGGGGTGTCATTAGAGCTTATCGTCAATTCTTCGTACTTCCCTCACGGGTGAGACGATGGAGGCGCATGTGCAGAAATGCATCAGCCATTGACAGAGAAGCACTATTATTATTATTATTATTATTATTATTATTATTATTATTATTCTGGACACCGTGATAGTCCAGTGGTCAAGTTCTACCATCTGGGCCCTGTCGCCAGTTCGATTCCCGTCGGTGCCACCAGTATTTTCATTGAACATACCGGTCTATTTCTGGACCAGTATTTTCATTGAACATACCGGCCCGTCTGGAAGTGTTGGAACTGCCCTTGCGGGGGTGTCATTAGAGCTTATCGTCAATTCTTCGTACTCCCCTCACGGGTGAGACGATGGAGGCACATGTGCAGATTTGCATCAGCCATTGACAGAGAAGCACTATTATTATTATTATTATTATTATTATTATTATTATTATTATTATTATTGGACACCGTGATAGCCCAGTGGTCAAGTTCTACCATCTGGGCCCTGTCGCCAGTTCGATTCCCGTCGGTGCCACCAGTATTTTCATTGAACATACCGCTCCGTCTGGACCAGTATTTTCATTGAACATACCGGTCCGTCTGGAAGTGTTGGAACTGCCCTTGCGGGGTGTCATTAGAGCTTATCGTCAATTCTTCGTACTCCCCTCACGGGTGAGACGATGGAGGCGCATGTGCAGAAATGCATCAGCCATTGACAGAGAAGCACTATTATTATTATTATTATTATCATAGTATTATTGTAGTATTATTGTTATTATTACATATTATTATTATTGTTATTGTTATTATTATTATTATTATTATGATTATGATTATTATTATTATTATTATTATTATTATTATTATTATTATTATTATTATTATTATTATTATTATTAAGTGGCACCGCGATAGCCCAGTCGTTAAGGTCTACCATCTGAGACCTGTCGCCAGTTCGATTCCCGTCGGTGCCAGTATTTTCAAAGGATATTTTCTTTGAAAGTATTGGTCTGTCTGGAAGCTAGTTAAGGCTGCTTGGAGCTACCTTGCGGGGGTGTCAGTAGAGCCTATCGTCAATCGAGTCTTCGTACTCCCCTCGCGGGTGAGACGATGGAGGCACATGTGCAGAAATGCATTCGCCATTGACTGAGAAGCACTATTATTATTATTATTAGTAGCACCGGGATAGCCCAGTGGTTAAGGTCTACCATCTGGGACGTGTCGCCAGTTCGATTCCCGTCGGTGCCAGTATTTTTAAAGGATATTTTCTTTGAAAGTATTGGTCTGTCTGGAAGGCTTGGAGCTGCCTTGCGGGTGTGTCAGTAGAGCCTATCGTCAAATCTTTGTACTCCCCTCGCGGGTGAGACGATGGAGGCACATGTGCAGAAATGCATTCGCCATTGACAGAGAAGCACTATTATTATTAATATTATTTTTATTTTTTACACAAACACTATAGTAATAAAATACTTACCACTCGTAGAAGCTGAGTATGAAGCAGAAGAGATCAGCAATGATCAGTCACCTGGAAATGGAGTGGTATCAAAGATGTATTAATATAAAGCGGGAACCAACTTATTATTAAAATAATCATCATCATTATCTCAGTTTATTATATCATTATTGATATCCCTGTCCCATACCACTGTCTCATATCCCTGTCTCATATCACTGTCCCATACCTGTCTCATACCCGAGGTATGATATCCCTGTCCCATACCCCTGTCTCATAACCGGGGTATGATACCCCTGTGCCAAACGATACCCCCCCTCCCCCCCCCCCCCCCATACTCAGGTATGATACCCCTATTTCATACCCCTGTCCAATACATCGGGGGATATTTGGGGGGGGGGGGTATCATACTCCAGGGGTATGGGGGGGGGGTATGATGGGTATGAGGGGGTATGAGGGGGGTATGCATACCCCAGGGTATCATACCCGGTATCATACCCGGGTATCATACCCGGGTATCGTTTGGCTGTGACTGTTTATTGTCACCGTGCATTTTTGGTTGGCGATGTGACGTACCTAATACATACGTACCCTACTCTACTGAGATAGATCATGAGAAAGATGAGAGGGCTGAGAGTAAGAGAGATAAAGCGCTAGGTAGTAAAGCTTTATGTCCTGTTGTTCGTCCTCACTATCATGAAAGCATACATGCCACTGTGTTCCGTCGTATGTGTAAGCACAGAGGGGTAAAAGCCATGGAGCGAATGGCTAACTATATGGGAGTAAAGATAGTGGGGAGAGAGTGGAGGGAACGAGTAATGAGATGTGAGTGGTGCTTAAAGAATAAGATAAAGAGAGTGCCCCATTTCAAAGACAACCACCATGCGGTATAACGCCACCCTGGGGTTCATAACAATGGATACCCAGGGTTGGTGGAATACCTTATCGTGGGACGGGAAAAAGTACAAGTTCACCGTCAAATGTCTTGCATCTGGGTTTGAGTTAGACTATTATCTTAGACATAAGAATGAGTTTTTCGCGTGCTTCCTTAAAGCCGTTGCCTTCTTCGAACGGCATACGGGAAGAAAAGTGAAATTCTTGACTTGTGACCAGGAATATGGTAAATACAAGGAGTTTCAGACTTGGATTGATGTAAATCAACCAGTCCTCCTTGAGGCTCCGACGGGGGAGAAACAGGCGGTTGCTAAAATAGAACGAGCCCACCAGACGTGCGGCGGACCCGCAAGGGCAGTTCTCAGCGACGCCGATCTTCCTGAGTCCATGTGGACTGAGACGGAGAAAGCTTCCACTTGTTTTGGCAACCTCTTACCTCTTGCCCACGGCCCTTTTAAGGGAAATCTCCTTATGAAATTGTTCATAAGAGAAAACCCCTTTTGCGTCATTTGCGCCCCATTGGATGTTTGGCGTACATGAAAGTAGATGCAAAGAGGGGGAAAGGTGAGAGGGGGAGGAAAGTTTTATTTCTCGGGTATGAAAGAAACAACGGGTATTATCGCGTGTATGATCCGGTTGCGAGGAAAATATTCGGTAATGTCCGTGATGTTATCTTTGACGTTTGGAGACTGGGGAAGAGGGGGGCATCTAAATCTCTCGAGAAAGATAATGTTGAGGGTGAGATGTTCTCTGTTAATTGGCCCCCCCTCCCCTATCGCAACAAATGATCCCTGAAGATCAAGGAATCGTTTCAGGGGAGGACCCGGGAGGAGAGATTCCGGCAGGGGGAGGAAGTCCCCCGGTAGGAAATCCCCCTCCCGCTCCGACCCTAAACAGCATACGACCATATTATGTGGTTTCGAGCACGAAAAACCATGAAATGCCACTTTTTGTGATGCGAATGCACAACCTAGTACCTGTTATTTGAGGCGAAATGCGGCGTTAATGCACTTGGAATCCCCCCCTGAGGAGTCACCCCACACTCCGCAAACTGACGACGATAGTGAGGCAGAAGAGGGACCGGTGTTCGTGAGCACGAGCCCGCCCCCCTTAGAGCCTCCGAGTCCCAAAGTTGCTCAGCCGAGTGACGAGCAGGGGGAGATAAAGAAAGCAAGAAGGGGGCGTAAGCCCAAAGAAAGACAAAGGTTGTCCGGAACGTATGTGGAAATCCCGGCAAGGGCTTTTGGGGAGCAGTGGGCTAGATTAATTTACGGGGATAAATGGGAGACGGCGATACGACGGGGACAGCAACAGCCCCGTCTGCTCCCGTTACCAGTAAATCCAAACGCTTTCCCGCGCATAGTGTCTTGTTTGACGACGGCGTCACGGATAAGATATTAGACACAGAAATCGTCAAATATGCCAAACCCCCGCAACAGTCAGAATCTATACCCGAATCGCGTGAGCAAAAAGCCACAACTGCACCACCACCCTTGTCGACCCACCAAAACTCTGATTCGGACCTCAACACTAACGATCCCGGCATTGAGGTCACCTCAGAATTTGCGTTTGTCGAGGGGGAGAGGGAGAGGGTAGAGGTGCAGAGAGCGGCACATAAACAGGGATGGAGATCACACGAACAGGCGGAAATTTCGAGTGAAAACATTATCACGGGAAAGAGGGCGAGGGTTCATGTCGCGGTATGTGCCCGGGAGGAAAGCCGGGCGGAGTATTGTCTCGTGAGTGAGAAATTCCCGGAATTCCCAGTAGTACAGAAACCAAAAGACCGTAAGCAAGCTAGACAAAAGGAATTCGAACAGCTCAAAGAACTAAAGCATTTGTTTGGCGAAAAGTGAGCGAAGCGAAAATGTCGGGCACACCAATCATTCCTATAAAATGGATAGATACGATAAAACAACAAGGTACTGCGGATGAATTCCACAAAGCCCGGATAACCCTACGAAGGGACCTCCTGAAAGCTTACGCTCAGTACAATCCCAGAAAGACTTACTCTCCCACAGGCTAGCACAGGACCATTTTGCTCATGGTAGCCTATGCAGCCTTTTTCGGAATAGACTTATGGCTGATTGATTTCACGACCGCTTATTTGCACGCGAATCTCCCATATGACATATATGTCAAACCGCCGGCCGAATTTCAGACTGCGGACTATGTCTGGCTTCTGAAGAAGGCCCTATACGGTCATCCGGAGGCAGGCCGTCTTGGGTACGACGTACTGTCCGGGGACATTACTGAACACAAATTCAAGCCCCTCACGCTAGACAGGGCCTCTTTTGTAAAGCATGGGAGTAGCCCCCAAACTACCCAACTGGTATCCTTTCACGTCGATGATGGCTGTCATGCTGCGTCACAAGAAAGGCACACCCAAGATGGTGAAGTTGCTCGAAAAGAGAGGCTTCCGGTGCAAGGACCTAGGCAAAGCCACCGAATTCAAAAACATTCAGATCATCCAGACCGAAAAGGAATTACTCTGCATCAGCGTAAATATGAGTTGTTGATCTTGGAGGAGTTGGGTTATATGAAGGAGATACCGGCCAAAACGCCATTCACTTCTGATAACCCCGCTCCCCTAAAGAAGGACCATCGCCTATTACGCTATGATCTTAGATGCCTGATAGGGATGCTTATCTTTTTGGCTGTCCACACCCGGCCACTTCTCATATGCCCTTTAAGTATAGCAGCTAAGTCCCAAGTCCCTACCCGGGGATGTCTTATGCTCACAGAATGTTCTTGTGGCTTCTGACCCCGCGAGCGCTATTTTTCAGAAGAGGAGATCAAAATTTATGGAAATTGCTAGAAACTAATTTCTCGGTTCCTAAAACTCCGGAATCTTGGAAACCTAATCTGGAATCTTGCGCAGCGGCCTACGCAATCGATGATATAATTGGAAAACCCGCAATGCCCGGAATGGATATGTTCAGCGTGCCAGTTCTCGCCAATGTAGACAGAATTATTGCGGAGCAACCGATAGTCGGATTTGTAGACTCGGATTTTGCGGGGGATAAAAACTCACGTAAATCAAGATCCTGATACGTTTACTTATTCAACGGAACACCAGTTTCGTGGTTTTCTAAACTACAATCCGTGATAGCCCAATCTACATTAGAGTCCGAGACCGTTTCTGCAAATGAGGCGGTTAGAGAACTTCTTGCATTACAACAAACTTTACGGGATATCGGGATAAATCTTGAAGGCCCTACTCCTCTCTTCGAGGATAACGAAGGAACGATATTATTGTCGGAGAGAGGAGGGGAAGCTAGGACCAAGCACATAGAGGTCCGATACCACCTCCTAGCGCAACTCGTAAGAGAAGGAAAGGTCAAACTATTCCGGGTCCCTACGGAGAAAAATATCGCAGATGTATTCACCAAAATACATTTTACGGTAGACAAATTCAATCACCTGGCTGGAAAAATCTCCGTTGTGTTTAGTAGGGAAAATTGCGCTAAATTGAGGATAAAATTCGATCAATTCCCGTATTAGTAAGGCTTATCATCTTGAACTTCGTTTTATATTCCCGGGGTATAACTAAACATTCGACAATCTTGGGGGTATCCCTTTTTCCGAAATTTTCCATGAAGTATATGGACTTTTTTGAAAACGTGTGGAAATGAAAGGAAATGAATTCCCTGATTGCAGAACATATAAAAATAATATTAAAATATGTTTTTATTAATTGTAATACACTTTAACTTCATCTTCAGAGGTGGGCAGGAACCGGTCCGACACGGTAATTTTTCTACTTTTTCGTAGTCCCGGCTACCATGAATCTATGATGATAACAATGCCGAACATGCAGAATTTGCTTTTACTGTTTATTCTTGCTTATATTAAGCATTTTACTATATTAAGACATGGTTTTACCTTCAAAAAATTCTGTTTGCCCGCTGTGACGTACGCTGGTACGTAGAGGGGGGAGGGGGGGGGGTGGGGGGGGGGGAATGGGTCGGAGGGAGGACGCTTCACATCAGATTCTGGTGCATTATCAGAGTTAAACAAATTTCTAATTTCAGTTTTTAGAAGAAGCGTTACAGTTGCAGTTGCCCTAGACAAAAACCATTATGAAAAAGTCGGACCCAGAAAAATTCATTCAAAAAAAATAATCACATACGACCACGTCCACGTCCACGTCCACGTCCACCCGCAGCACGACGTGCGCGGCGACGTCCGCGCAAACGGATTCCTGAGTTACGCATTCTCCAACTTGCGTCGGAGCGATCTGAATCATCTACAATATGGATAGCATCATGTTAAGGAGGAGAAGAACAAGAAGAAGAAGAAGAAGAAGAAGAAGAAGAAGAAGAAGAAGAAGAAGAAGAAGAAGAAAACTAATACCATGCTTTTCTTCCTCTGAACCAGAAGATCGATCAGACGATGAGTCAGTTGATGAACTGGAAGATGAAGTATCAGATAAGTCATCCTCTGAATCTGCCACTGGTTCTGCAGGCTGAGCAGCACCAAGCTCTTCTTCCTCAGGGAACCCACAGTCGCATCGTTCGAAATGGTTCCACGCTTGTTCAATAAGCTCTGCCTTCTTGAACTGTTTCCGATCGGAGTTTTGCGTTGCAACACCATGCATTCTCATCCATGATTTCAATTCGCTAACTACCATCTGCTTGGACGCAAATTGCTTTTTTTCCTCTGACGATCTTAGCAACGTGAGAATTTTCCGCCAAGGCTCAGAAGCATTTCCAAATGCTAAATCCTGCTCCTGCTTTTCTTCGCTAGTAAGCTGTCTTGCACCACGCCATCTCGGGTGAGCTGGAGGACGTCCTTCATTAACAAAATAAGTGCGTGGTAAGGACAGCAGCTCTTCATCGGTCAAACGCGTAAGTGCGTTCATTTTCTCCTGTCGTTCTTGAGGCAACTCCATCCAATTTACAGGTAGCTCGTCGATCAATCGAAATTCTGCTCTCCATTCCTTGCCTTTTGCATCGACACAGGACATATGAGCAGGACGGCCGGGCAGGCCGCCTTCGAAGTAATCTCCATCCACCTCTACTCTGGTCAAATTTCCACCTGCTAACATTTCCTCCACATGTGCTCTCTCATCCGGCCCTAGGTATTTAGTAGCCAAAGCACGAATATCCTTCTTCAGGCGCGGATTGACGAAGTAGCCGACTGGAAGCTTGGGAGGCATGTCGGTCGCTGTCATAAATAGAGAGAGAGATAGATAGATAGAACGAGAGAAAGAGAGAGATATATATATATAGAGAGAGAGAGAGAGAAAGAGAAAGATAGATAATATTATTACCAGGGCGTCCGATAAACAAATTGATCGGTTCTCCTCTGGGATCATCACGCACTCCATGAAAATCCTGTGCGTCTCCCCAAGTAGCGATCTCTACAGTCGGCAAAGCGTCAGGATCTTTCTTGGTGATTCTATATGCCAAGGGTTTGTTGTAGTTTTTGAAACTCTTGTTCATACACGGGCTAAAATGAGTCATCCAGTCGTAGTTACATCCGAGAACAACCAGCACATGCCTCTTCTTGTGCTGCTTCTTGAATGCAAGAATGAGCTTTAATAACGCTTGAGCGATGTTAGTTGTCAGGAAGGTGCTCTTCCACCCGATATCCATAACTCGAAATTCCTGATCATCTCCATCGTGCCCGTGCCCTGGTGGCTTGCGATGTGACTCTACTTGGAAACGGATTCCTCTGTCAACGACATTGAGCCCAAGGAAACCCAGCATCGCCCACGCGGTGTTATCACCAGCTCCGTCCCACTCAAGATATAATTTCCACGCTTGCATTGTGCGAGGGTTCCAAAGTTGCCAATGTAAAAGTGCGGCAAGCATAGTAATGTTGCTGTTCGCGCCGTGTTCTACCGCGCCTTCAAGGTACGTCAGAATAAAATGCGTATCGGTAGTGTAGCAGGTATTGATTCCAACGCAAAGGCGAAACACAATTTTTCCTTTGAAATCTTTCGCGGCGCGGCGGCAAGATGGGATCTTCACTGGCGGTTTCATATCGGCTGATATGACTGTGGCAGCAAAATCTGCTGGTGCTGCCTTCTTGCGCTGCATGCTGGCAACGCGGCACGCCCTGTGAATTTTGTGATGAAGCCTGCTACGGCGACGCCATTCTTGAGCTTCTACTTCAGTCCTGAAACCGTTAGAATGATCAGCAGCAAGCTCTGTGCAGATCTCGCATTTTGAGAAATCTCCTTCTGCAAAACAAACCTGTAATAAGTAATGATAACGAAAATATGCATAATACCTCTGACAAACTTGACGTGCGGAAAATCCATGCGCCAAACTTTGTTGATCGTATTGTCTGTCGGAGGATTATTTGGATCAACTCGTTTCGAACAACCAAACCGAAGGCACATATCTTTCCAATTCTCGCGAACATAGTTTTGGACTCCTGCGTCCTGAGCCATTTCTTGCATCCTCCATATTCCGTCGCTGCATATCTCCGGGTAACTCTCCATGAACTTCTCGCAGAGTAATACTGCTACCACATCTTCTGTTTCAGGAACGGTTGAGTAGCTTTTTGTCAAAACCTTCGTGTTATTTGCAAGAAGTTTGTGTGCTCTTGACAAAACTTTATCACCGATCCCGTAGATACGCTGCCAGGCTACTTTGCACACAGCCTCCGTTAAATACATATACTGAAACGATCCAGTTTTTGTTTGAAACGATTCAAGCTGCGAAGCTGCCCAAGAATAAAGCTCACTGAGAGACGATGACGCATTCTTCGCTCTCGTGTAAAGCACATCACGCGTGTCGATAAATGAATAACACTTCCACTTTTTGCAGCAGACAGACTTAACTTCCCTGTCCAAGTCGGCGAAGGTAATCCCCAACGTTTTTGGAGCGCAGACGGTCTCTGAAGCTTCACTGCACCTTTCGTGCGACTTTTCATCGTGTAGGGGCGCGTTGGATTCTTACGTGGTCTGCTGTAAGGAATTGGTGATAATCTCATGATGTTATACAACAGCTCATTCGATTCCATAAGCTCGTCGAAGTTCAATCGAAGCTCGTTGGATAATTCCGCATCGTCCACGCCGACCAGAGGAGGAAGCAATCCAGGGTTGATAGATGCAGCATCACCGTTTGAATCCGTATCTGAACACTCTTCGTCGACGTTCTACGCAAACAAGATCGCTTATGAACATTAACCAGCATGAACATAGACAGGTAGAGAAAAAAAATTACCATGGAGCCAGTAGGAAGATATAGTCTAGAGCTGCTGCAGCTACTAACATCATATCCTGTAGTGACAGTAGAACTGTCTGACTGTTTCCAGCTGTCGAGGTTAGCATCAACGTCAGGAACACCTGCCTGTAAAAAAGAATCTTCTCAGTAATAATTTTCATTTATTTATTTTTTACCTGTGCATCACTCAAGCTTGATTTTTCTGTGATGACTGTAATGTCCGAGCTTTCCCTGGGCAGAAGCGTGCGGCGACTATCTGAAATTGAGGACACGCTGTCGAGAAGCTTCCTCTTTTTTTCCGGCGGAATAGATGATGACCTGGAGAGCGGTTGCTTTCCATCAGAACTAATACTGCTGACCGACGCTAAAAGTTCAACCTTTGCTTCATGAAGCAAGGAAATTGACTTAAGTGGAAGCGGATGTTCTTTCTCAGGAACGATGAAACATACATGACCAATGTCAGTCTCGAACAGGAAAACTGGGATTTTAGCTCCTTCCTTGGCAGCCTCTTTCAACCAGACCGGATGTGCATCGCTTGGCAGCGTAGCTATCTCTAGGTCTGGATTAGGTGCATAGCTGAGCAAAATCTCTTGATCTTTCGATATTGCGGTGGTGACAGTCACAATAGGAGTACCCTTGCTGACCTGACATTATTTACAACAATATTTATAGAAAAAATACAACACACGTAACAAAAACTTACATTGCATGGATGTATGTAACAACTAACATAATTTACCTTCACGTTCGGTCGGCAAGTGTCATCGTCGAGCTTGTTGAACCCTTGCGATGAAGAGTTGATGAGATGCATTGCATTCCTGCTCGATTCGTTAATGAATTTAATTGGATGCATCCCTGTTTGCAGGGAACTCCCAATTTTCATAGTGAAATGATCAGAAAATGCAGCATGATCTGCAGCACGCAAAGACTTTCCTCCTGGTTCGAGGAGCCCAAGCTGAAAAGAAGGAGGAAGGTATTTATCAGCAAAGACTCCGTAGCCACCACCACGGTGTGCCACATATATCGGTGCCTTGCTAGCCCTCAGCATGGCATACCTAAAGTTTGAAATACACATGAAAAAAATGGCAGCGCTTCCCGTTAGAGGGAATCACTAAAAAAAAAAAGGACAGAGAAAGGCTCACTGATAGAAGGCCACACACACTAGCTAGTTATACTAAAGCTAGTATCTATACTCCCCTCTTTAAACTATGCTATATAATAATAATAATAATAATAATAATAATAATAATAATAATAATAATAATAATAATAATAATAATAACAATAATAACAATAATAATAATAATAATAGATTTATCAGTCAATTGGCCTTTGATCCTGTCGGACATGTGCCTCCATTGGTAGCACGGGGCCGTTCGGTGACGCGGCTCCGCTCCAAAGACTCAATAATAATAATAATAATAATAATAATAATAATAATAATAATAATAATAATAATAATAATAATAATAATAATAATAATAATAATAATAATAATAGTGCTTCTCAGTCAATGGCGAATGCATTTCTGCACATGTGCCTCCATCGTCTCACCCGTGAGGGGAGTACGAAGATTTGACGATAGGCTCTACTGACACCCCCGCAAGGCAGCTCCAAGCAACAATAATAATAATAATAATAATAATAATAGTGCTTCTCTGTCAATGGCTGATGCATTTCTGCACATGCGCCTCCATCGTCTCACCCGTGAGGGGAGTACGAAGAATTGACGATAAGCTCTAATGACACCCCCGCAAGGGCAGTTCCAACACTTCCAGACGGGCCGGTATGTTCAATGAAAATACTGGTCCAGAAATAGACCGGTATGTTCAATGAAAATACTGGTGGCACCGACGGGAATCGAACTGGCGACGGGGCCCAGATGGTAGAACTTGACCACTGGGCTATCACGGTGTCCAAATAATAATAATAATAATAATAATAATAATAATAATAATAATAATAATAATAATAATAATAATAATAATAATAATATATTGAAGAGGAAATGCAAAATCATGCCGGTCAGTTTCACAAACTTTTGTGCAGAGTTTTTTCCACAGATTGTTGTGTACAGAAGAAAAGAATAGCATTCCCGCTCATTCTGAGCTGGGAAAAGAGCGGGAATGCTGTTACATCTTCTCGAAATGTCATGCTCTCAATAAAATCTCTGCACAAAAGTTTGCAAAACAGCAATCCAAAAACGAGTTTCATCGAATTGCTGGTTTGTGAAAAATAGATTAAGCTGGGTCGTGCAATGTTAGGAAATGACATTTATAGCTTCAACAAACACGTTGCAGCAGAAACATGCAAGGGATGACATGAGTTGAGAGTACGTACTAGGAAGGAAATGCAAAATCATGCCGGTCGGTTTTCACAAACTTTTGTGCAGAGTTTTTTCCATAGATTGTTGTGTACAGAAGAAAAGAATAGCATTCCCGCTCATTCTGAGCTGGGAAAAGAGCGGGAATGCTGTTACATCTTCTCGTAATGTCATGCTCTTAATAAAATCTCTGCACAAAAGTTTGCAAAACAGCAGTCCGAAAACGAGTTTCATCGAATTGCTGGTTTGTGAAAAATAGATTAAGCTGGGTCGTGCAATGTTAGGAAATGACATTTATAGCTTCAACAAACACGTTATAGCAGAAACATGCAAGGGATGACATGAGTTGAGAGTACGTAGGAAGGAAATGCAAAATCATGCCGGTCGGTTTTCACAAACTTTTGTGCAGAGTTTTTTCCACAGATTGTTGTGTACAGAAAAAAAGAATAGCATTCCCGCTCATTCTGAGCTGGGAAAAGAGCGGGAATGCTGTTACATTTTCTCGAAATGTCATGTTCTCAATAAAATCTCTGCACAAAAGTTTGCAAAACAGCAATCCAAAAACGAGTTTCATCGAATTGCTGGTTTATGAAAAATAGATTAAGCTGGGTCGTGCAATGTTAGGAAATGACATTTATAGCTTCAACAAACACGTTATAGCAGAAACATGCAAGGGATGACATGAGTTGAGAGTACGTAGGAAGGAAATGCAAAATCATGCCGGTCGCTTTTCACAAACTTTTGTGCAGAGTTTTTTCCACAGATTGTTGTGTACAGAAAAAAAGAATAGCATTCCCGCTCATTCTGAGCTGGGGAAAGAGCGGGAATGCTGTTACATCTTCTCGAAATGTCATGCTCTTAATAAAATCTCTGCACAAAAGTTTGATAATAACACGACCCTTTTTCCACACGTTCAAATTTCAGACCGGCCCGAGAAAAATTTTAAGGTTGAAGGCGCTGACTGGTAGTTATGTCTTTGGAATTCAACTCATTTTGCTCGTTTGTCAACGTGTAGGATCACTTTCTGACTCTGGCATGTCTACGAAGCACATTGCCAAGACTCTGCAAGCCATTCTCAAAAATTCGCGTGGGGAATTGTTCCTTAAAATCAACGGGTCTGCAGACGTGCTGCCCTTTGATTGTGTGGAGATTCCCCACGCCGTCTTTTGCAAGCATGATCTGGTATATGCTTGCTCACTTACTTACTTACTTATTTATTTAATGTGCAACATGCAGGGCAAAGGCGATTTGGAGGAGTTGGTCCGCGGCTTCAGCTACACCTGGAATGCACAAGGTATTATGTATGTATGTATGTATTTATAATGCATGCATCGTAGGGATCCTGCTCAAGAATAAGCCTGTGCCCTGGGACGACGGATTGGGAGAAGCTCCTCCCGCAAAAAGGCAGAAGAGACAGGAGAAGGAGAAGGAGAAGGAGAAGAAGGAGAAGCAAAAAAAGAAGGACAAAGGGAAGGAGAAGGAGAAGGAGAAGAAGAAGGAGGAGGAGAAGAAGAAGAAGGAGGAGAAGAAGAAGAAGAAGAAGGATGAAAAGGAGAAGAAGGAGGAGGAGAAGAAGAAGAAGGAGGAGGAGGAGGAGAAGAAGAAGAAGAAGGAGGAGGAGGAGAAGAAGAAGAAGAAGGAGGAGGAGCAGAAGAAGAAGAAGAAGAAGGAGGAGAAGAAGAAGAAGAAGAAGAGGGAGAAGGAGGAGGAGGAGGAGGAGAAGAAGAAGAAGAAGAAGGAGGAGGAGGAGAAGGAGAAGAAGGAGGAGGAGAAGAAGAAGAAGGAGGAGGAGGAGGAGAAGGAGGAGGAGAAGAAGAAGAAGAAGAAGGAGGAGGAGGAGAAGAAGAAGAAGGAGGAGGAGGAGAAGAAGAAGAAGGAGGAGGAGGAGAAGAAGAAGAAGGAGGAGGAGAAGAAGAAGAAGGAGGAGGAGGAGAGGAAGAAGAAGAAGGAGGAGGAGGAGGAGAGGAAGAAGAAGGAGGAAGAGGAGAGGAAGAAGGAGGAGGAAGAGAGGAAGAAGATGGAGGAGGAGGAGAGGAAGAAGAAGGAAGAGGAGGATGACCAGCTGAGTGGGTTTCCCCCTCTGGATTCGGGGAAGGTTCGCGTGTGGGCCCACAAAGGAATTTTCACATTCCTATCCGGATTAGAATCGGCGTCGGTTCCGGACCCTTGATGTTCGGCCGCTGGGACCCGCTGAACGCGATAGCCTTCCAGCTGACCAGCAGCAACCTGTGCATGACGGCCAATACCGGCGGCGCGGTGACCGCGTCCGCCTGTTCTTCGCTCGGAGCCAACGTGCTGTGGAAGGCAAGCCCCGCGAATAGTCTCATTCGGTTCCCGTTGTTAGGCGACGGGGACTACTGCCTGTACAATGCGCACCCCGGCGGTAACGTGGATACACCGTCGACCATAGTCAGGTGCAGCGCCAACACCCTTCTCCCGGGTTACATGAGCTGGCTATTTAATGGTTACAGTATTCTTAAGCACAGCAGTACGTTGAGCGCCTCTTTTTACGATAGTACTAGTCAGCATGTCGTGACGTGGTGGGGCCCCACGGTAACGACTATTTTTGTGTAGCCCGAGCACACACACACACACACACACACACACACACACACACAAAGCCAAAAAAAAGAGCGATGGACACAGCTTCGAATTTGACAAAAGAGACACTCTATTTACCAAGGGGGAGGTGGCGAACACCTTGTACGTTGCGCGTTCAACTCGCACACGAGCCCCTCTCTCCTCCCCCCCCCTCCCACGACGTGCAGGCGCGAACGCCCGCACATACGCCATTCGCCTCCTGTCGTCGGATAACTTCTGTGCGAGCCCGGCCCCCCCCGGCCATCGGCGTCGGTTCCGGGCCTATGATGTTCAGCCACTGGGACCCACTCAACGAGCAAGGGTTTATGCTCGTGATCGGTGCTGTATCGAGAAATCTAATAAAACGACAGAATGCTGGACCCCCGAATACTGACTACGGCAGTTCTCTTTCTTTGTACTAAGGAAACTAAAAACCCCTGAGCTTTTTCAATCCCTTCTCCTCCTTTCTGCTTCATTTGCCACAAACAAGAAGGCCGAGCGCGCCGGCCGTGCCGGCAGGTGTACCTGCCCTAGGAATACCTCTCCCCTCTTCGTCCCCACTGCACCTCCTTTCCCCTTTACCGCGCGAAAGGGTTTAGCGGGTACCTCGGGAAGTTAGGAAATGAGCAACCTTAATGCAAGAACCTGTAACACGTGAACTGAGATTTTTTTCATGTAGTCTTTATTGGTGCCATGTTTTTCTTGGGAGCTTGGCAAGGCGGGCACCTCCCCCCCCCTCTCTCTCACTCTCTCTCTCCGGTGGTTCTTTTTTGTTCTAGGCGCAGCAGTCGAGCCAGCCCGAGGTCCAGGCGAAGTCCACCATTTCCTGGCGCTGCGCCGCGGAGTTCCGCCAGTAAGCTTCAACCGAATAGTTGGGTTGCCGCGGCATAGCCAGCACGCGCACACCCTCTTGGCACAGGCTCTGGTACCCGGCCTGGCAGCCGCGGGGGACGTACACTGTCTTGGTTACCATCGGATCCAACAGCGCGAACATGAGCGCGGATGCCGTGCTCTGCGCCATAGCCCACGCCCGGGCGCACCTGAAGCGCTGCAGCTGCGCCCCGTAGTCGGCGTCCACGTCCAAGTGGAAAGCGTGCGCGGATCCCGGGCGCAGCAGCCTGGGCAGAAGCGCATGCCTCTTGTCTTCAGACATGAGGTACATATCGCCTTGCTCTGACTCTGTAATGCGCTGGTAGAAAACCAAGGGGGGCTGCCCGTACAACATGTTCGGAAAGTTTGGGTTCGACCCGTCGTCCTCCATGATGTCGCCCGAGCGCAGGTGCGCGTAGATCGGCACCACTTCACTGCACTGAGCAACGAACGCCGGCCGCACGAGCGCGCGCTGGCACCCGTACACAAATTGGGCAGTGCTCCCATGCAAGCAATGATCGCGCACTGCGTCGTCCTTGTCTAGAAACCGGGCGTAAAACCACGGCCAGTGGTTCAGAGTGCTTTCTTCCTGCACGTGCGTACTACAATTCCTGGCCACACGAGCGCCGGGCCACTGCGCCGTGCCGGCCAGAGAGGTAAAATCAAAGTCCCAGGTCCCGTTGGACCACAACCAGTGGTTCTTGATCGTCATGCGAACGCGCTTGCCGCAGCAGTAGGCGGCTGCGAGCAGGGTGTTCATCGCGGCCACCATGTTCATTGTTCCGTGCGAGCTGTTCTCCAAAATCAGCTCGTGGTCCAAGCTGCGCTGGCTGCGCGCGCTAGACACAAACCAGGGACAATAGTTCCATTGTTCCTTGTAGACCACGCTGTCAGTGAAGCCACTGTTGTTTGTTTTCGGAATAGCGTTGCTAGTATCATACGAGAAGGCAGTATTTCTTCTATAAGCAGTGAATACTAGCAGCGGGGTTATTGCGACTAGGCACGACAAGCTAGCAGCCACAGACAGTCTCCTTGGCAGCATACGGTCTGTTTGCCTGCGTCCTTTTCCGATCGATTATGGAACCTCTCGTGAGCACGGCCGCCCCCCTCATCACCCCTCAGGTAGGTAGGTCGTGCGCTTCCCCCCTTTTCTCTTTTCGTCAAGAAATTGCAGGGTGTGTGTGAAGAAAGAGGGGGGGGGAGGAAGGAGGTGAACGAACGCTTGATTCAAAGAATTGCGACCGTTAAGGCCGGGCTGCAGGCAGTAACCCCTCGGCCTCCATCTTGGCAAAAATACGGGGATCCCTCCGCAGAAACTTCTATCAAGATCCACGTGGGCCGGTGCCTGGTAAAGTTGACTCCTTGAAGAGCTTCCAATTCGTTCGGCAGGTCCGGCGATTCTCAGGGGTCATGAGCCCCCGGGCCAGAAACGTAGCCCGTGCGTTGGAACTTTCCCCCGCTACCAGTTTTTCCTTTGGGGCGTGAGGCTCAAGACTTTTTCTTTTAATTAACATTCATTTTCTCTCCTTTTTCTCTCTCTCTCTCTCTCTCTCTCTCTGTTCTTTTTCCCTCCCCCCCCCCCCACTTTCGCTACCCCCTTCCTTTTGTTGTCCCTCGAGCTCTGTTTTTTGGTATCCCTTGGGGCGCGACCCTCAAGGGGCTGTCAAGCACTGGGCTTGGCTGAGCGTCGTGCCCCAGTTAAAACTGCTCTCGGCCCACTGGTGGCAGGCGGCGGGCAGATGCCAGTACGCAATGTACGAACCAGTCAGTAGTGCTTGGCAGCCGGCATAAGTGTCTGGCTTGGCCCAGCTGCTAAGGTTTTGGTTAAAAGAACACGCTCCCCGGAACATCCAGACGAAAGACGACGAACCTGTGACTTTGGAAACATCCCACGTATCCAACGGCTGATTGAATGCTCGGGCGTCGCTGAAGACATGGTGGGTTTCAGTCGGCGCCACGTTCCAGGCAGTAAGTGGCTGATTGAATTTGCGCGCTCCTGCAAAAGTGTATACCATCGTTGAGGCGACAGTGACGGGCCAAGCGCTAATATCTTCGTTGAACTCGTATGCATTGTAGAACATAGAGTCGACTGAGCTTAGGGGCTGGCGCCAGTCGCGCAGGCTGCCCTGCAGAACACTGGCCCCCAGAAACAAGAAGTTGCCGGCAGTAAGGCGTTCCAGCGCGCGCGTGCCGTTCACGGGCGCCAAGTACTGGAGCTCCGATAAAGCAGGATTATAATATCGATCATAATCAGTGGTGGTCGGAGGAGCGAGCAGGGTGTTCGAACCGTCATTGTACAGAGTGACGTTGCCCCAGCCCTGCACCGAGACGAGGCGAAAGAAATCATTGTAGTTGCTGGTAAAACTTGCGAGCCCGTCGAGGCGGCCGTCGATAACCATGTCGTACGTACCGAGCGCTATTCGGGTTCGTGATACACAGATAGGATTTGTGTCCAGCTGCTGGCACGTAATCCAGCCATGACCATCACCCCAATCCACCCGGATCGTATGATCCTCTGCTGGCTTGTACGTTATTAAATTCATGTACTGATCCCAGATTCTGTACCTGGCCCGGAAGCAATGGCCGCAACACCCGGTCAAGGCCTCGGGCACGATTGTCCACAGCCAGCGCCTGCGAGCATACTGCTGCAAGACCTTTCGCCGCTCGGCAGCGTGGGGAGCGTCCAGCTAGCTATCCCCGTCCCGGCGAAGCTGCTGGCACCTTGGAACATATTGTCGACGCTGGCTAGGCTCTGCGTGTGCCACCCTGAGAGGTCCGCGTTGAAGGACGTCGCGCCGCTGAACATGTTGGTAGCGTCCTGCAACGACCGTACGTCCCAGGTAGCAACCGAACTGAGGCTTACTTCTTTTCTTCCTCCTTTGCGTTCGTTTGGATCTTGTACATGAGCCCCGACGCGTCCAGGGTCTGCAGGGCCTTGAGCAGTACGAACGTCGTGGGCAGGCGCACGAGCCCCGGGTGCGAGCCGCTCGCAAAGGCCCGGGAGCAGGACCTGGTGAGGCACACGGCCGCGCCGTCGGCACCGTCTACCCCCAACCGCCCGCAGCGCTGGCAGACCACGTCGAGGCGCGAGTCGGCGCTCTGCAGCACCTGCTCCAGCAGCGCGGTAGACCCCGACTGCACCGCGGCGTTCAGGCACATGGAATCGAACTTGGACGCGCCGTCCACCCGCGCGGACTTGGTGCCCTGGTGCGTCAGCGGGTCCATCGGGCCCTGGTGCCTGACCTTGAACTGCACCTCGCTCGTCTTGTCCTGGCGCATGTAGTACTGGAAGCCGAACAGCGTGGGGTTGGCGGGCGGGTCCAGGTCCATGCTGGCGGGGCTGTACATCCTGGCCGACGCACGCAAGTGCAGCTCCTGCAGCAGGCCCGGCGTGGCCGTGTCGTCTGCTGACTGTGCGGCGCACGTCTGTGCGCTTTCCCACGTGGCCTCGAGGTTGCTGGCCGTGCCGGCAGCCGCGCGTTCTGCGGCGGGCGCCCAGGCACTGTTGGGCAGCAGCAGCCCGCGCCAACCCGTGCCTAACGCCTTGCCGTCCAGGGCCAGCTCCAGCGCCCGGCGGGCCCCGCCCGCGGGCGGGCCTAGCATTGTCTTGGCGCGGCGGCCCTGCGCCAGGAGCCAGCTCTCCTCCGCGTGGGCCCACTGCGCGAGCCCGCTCACGCAAAGGGCGTCACGGCACGAGCCGTCGCCCGCGTGGAAGTGTAGGTCTTTTTTTTGGGCGCAGCCCCGCGCCGGCACCGCGCCGACGTCGTAGGCCTGCAGCGCCAGGCGCAGGACCTTGCTGAGCGCCGCCAACGCGGGGCCCGAAGTCGGCGCGGACGCCCGGCGGAGCCAGTGTTCCAGGCAGCTGCGCCACAGCCTGGCGGCCATGGGGCAGCAGTGCGCCTCCAGCACCCACCAGAAGTCCGGGCGCCAGAGGCGGCACTTCTGCTGTTGCAGGGCGTACAGCCGCGTGTAGGCCAGCAGCTCCTGGTTCCAGGGCCACACGTAGCTGGCGGGCCCGCCAGTAGTTTCGTGCGTCAGCTGCCGGCCGTACTGTGCTATGAGCCTCGTCTGCAGCGTGGTGACGCAGTCGTTGATGGTCTTGCGGAACATCTGCGAGGGCCCGAGCAGCACGGCCGGGCGCTCGCCGGTCGGCAGGTACGGCAGTGCGTGGTCGGGCACGAACACGCACAGCGTGCATTTCTGGCCCGACGAGTTGGTGATCTTGTCGCCGTACTGGAAGGGCAGCAGGCGGGTTACGACCATGCGCGCGTACACCGGCGCGCTGCCGCAGTCCCGCGGCGTTTGCGCGGGGTCCGTGTCCAGCCACACCTGATCGGAAATTGATAGGCAGTTCTGCGACACGACCCCCCGCGTCTGTGCCACCGTGCGCCGCACGCACGACTCGTCGCTGCCGTCCGGCTCGGCCGACGACAGCGCGCGCAGCAGCACGTCCCCTTGCAGCACCGTGCGCCCGAGCGGCACGCTCCACGCGTCGTCGCGGCGTTTGCCCAGCAGGTAGCCCTCCAGCGAGCGGCAGCCGCGGGCCTTGGCGAGCTTGTGGCTGTCGGCCGAGAGCGCGGCGCGCGTGCGGGCCAGCACTCCGTCCCAGCCGCTGGTGGCTGCCACCGCCACCGTCGGTACGGCCTGCGACGACACGGGTGCGAGGTGCATGCGGTCGTAGTACGCCCTGCTGTCCAGGAACGCAAACAAGCCGCGGTCGGCCGCGCCCTGGCCCCACACCGTGCCGTCGTCCTGGTTGTGCGACCACGCCCGGTACGCGACCGGCACGTTGAGCCCCAGCGGCTGCACCCCGAGCGTAGACGCCGCGACGGGCGCCTCGAGCAGCGCGCGGTCGCCGCGCAGCAGCTCCTTGGCCGAGCTAGCTAGTAGTCGCCCGGGCTGGCGTTGTCCGATGGACTGCGACTGCATGCCTACCGCGTACACGAGGCGCGGGCCCGTCACGTGCTCGTGAAACAGCGTCAGCGCCGAAGAAAAGCTCAGGTGGCGGGCGGGCGACAGGTCCACGAAGTTACAGTCGGGCGCGCGGGCCGCGAACTTGCTCAGGCTCTCGCAGCCCACCTGCACCGCCGACTCCTGGATGCTGAGCCACACCAGGCAGCCCTGGTCGCGCAGAGCGCGCCACACGGCCAGGCAGTCGGCCGCTGCCGGCGGCAGCTGGTTGCTCACGAGGTAGCTGGATCGTCCATTGTGCGGCAGGCGCAATTCTCGCAGCCGCCAGCCGGCCCAGATGCGGCGCACACACGCGGGCAGCGGCACGCCGCCGCTGTTGACGTGCAGCACGGGCGCCGACAGCCGGCCCGCGTACGTGTGAATGATTAGCCGTTTCTCTTCGCGGTCCAGCAGCAGGCCCAGATGCCTCAGGGCCAGCCCGCCCGCGTCCGCCACGTCGTCGCCCTGCGCCCCGCGCTTGAGCGCGCGCAATGCCAGTAGCATTTGTTCGGCGCCGGCGGCGCTGAGGGACCCCAGCACGCGGCCGTGGCACTCGACCACAAACGGGCCCAGTTAATTATCAAGACTGGTATTATTATTATTATTGTTATTATTATTATTATTATTATTATTATTATTATTATTATTATTATTATTATTATTATCATTATTATTATTATTATTATTATTATTATTATTATTATTACTGGATACTGTAGCATAGTTTACAGAAAGGAGTTAGTTACTAGCTTTAGTATAGTTAGCTAGTGTGTGTGGCCTTCTATCAGTGAGCCTTTCCCTGTCTTTTTTTTTCGAGTATAATCCCTCTAACGGGAAGCGCTGTCATTTTTTTTTAATTTCATACTGTTATTATTATTATTATTATTATTATTATTATTATTATTATTATTATTATTATTATTATTATTATTATTATTATTATTATTATTATTATTATTATTATTATTTTATTATTATTATTATTATTATTATTATTATTATTATTATTATTATTATTATTATTATATTATTATTATGTGGCACCGCGATAGCCCAGTGGTTAAGGTCTACCATCTGGGACCTGTCGCCAGTTCGATTCCCGTCGGTGCCAGTATTTTCAAAGGATATTTTCTTTGAAAGTATTGGTCTGTCTGGAAGGCTTGGAGCTGCCTTGCGGGGATGTCAGTAGAGCCTATAGTCAAATCTTCGTACTCCCCTCGCGGGTGAGACGATGGAGGCACATGTGCAGAAATGCATTCGCCATTGACTGAGAAGCACTATTATTATTATTATTATTATTATTATTATTATTATTATTATTATTATTATTATTATTATTATTATTATTATTATTATTATTATTATTATTATTATGGACACCGTGATAGCCCAGTGGTCAAGTTCTACCATCTGGGCCCTGTCGCCAGTTCGATTCCCGTCGGTGCCACCAGTATTTTCATTGAACATACCGGTCCGTCTGGAAGTGTTGGAACTGCCCTTGCGGGGGTGTCATTAGAGCCTATCGTCAATTCTTCGTACTCTCCTCACGGGTGAGACGATGGAGGCGCATGTGCAGATTTGCATCAGCCATTGACAGAGAAGCACTATTATTATTATTATTATTATTATTATTATTATTATTATTATTATTATTATTATTAGCTTTTTCTTCTGTTCCTCTTTTATTATTTATTATTATTATTATTATTATTATTATTATTATTATTATTATTATTATTATTATTCAGCCCAATGGCCTCAAGGCGTTAAACTGTGACGCTAACTCATAACCCTTTGGTGGTAGATGCTGGGGAGGAGGGTCGTTGCGCGCGTAAAAGATCTTAAACTCCGCATATGCTGGTTGATAGCCCAGGACCCAGCAGACACCAGATTGTTATGGGTGGGGTTTTGAGGCAGCTCTAGCAACCGCGCTTGGTGTATGCACTTGCACATTCGGTGACGTCTTGCAAGAGGTTGCTGGGACTGCGGAATAACCTCGGCTTAGTGCAGTCTTGCCCTCAGGAGCTCCATCGGTGGCCCCGATCATCAGGCGAGAGACTGACACGGGGGGGTGGAGGACCTCGAAAAAGGGTATTGGAGGCTTATGTCCGTTGAGGATATGCCATTAGCTGCATCAGTACGCCTCAGATATAGTATTATTATTATTATTTAGGGAGTACATAGGCCATCGGTCCCTTTCCATGGGCTGATTGGTATAAAGCTCCTAGATTAATGTTCTATGCCGTCACTTCCTTTATTCCACCGATTGGTGTGGAGACTTTCCTTATGGAATGGAGGACTGGATGCACATGGCCTTTTGGCTCAGCAATTGGCAGACGATACATATTATTATTATTATTATTATTATTATTATTATTATTATTATTATTATTATTATATTGTTATTATTATTATTCGATAGCATAGTTTAGAGAGGGGAGTATAGATACTTAGCTTTAGTATAGTTAGCTAGTGTGTGTGGCCTTCTATCAGTTATCAGTGAGCCTTTCCCTGTTTTTTTTTTCGAGTATATTTCTTCTAACGGGAAGCGCTGCCATTTTTTTTAATTTAAACTCTCTTTTTATTATTATTATTATTATTCCTCTTTTGCTGCTGCTTTAATTAGCTTGCTCTTTAAGTTCACATCCGAGGACAACAAACATCGGGAGGGGGCGCTCGCGCTCGACGTTGCACTTACAAAGTACAACAATTTCGAACTGAAGGCGTCCACGCAAGTGGAGACATGTGAGGGTGAAACTTCACCTTGTGCTCCCGGGTCTTTTTCCCTATAAGTATGAAAGATTTTTATAAACTGATTGTTTATTTTTTATTTGCAGGCTCTTCATTGTCTTTCCCATTGGTTGGCGCAAGAAGACTCCTGCGCAAGTCAATCGAGGTACTGTATGTTTTTCAAAATTCACAAGCTGCACATATTTTTTATACTTGGATGTTGCAGGATCGAAGCGCTTCATTTTTGCTGCGCGCGAGGTCGACACTGACGGCGATGGCAAGGCTGACGAAATCCAATATCAGCTCATGGGTTTTTTTGGTTTTAACCTTAAACACTCTTGCATGCTTGATCCGTCGCCGATGGACTTCGAGAAGCAGGTGAAGCCCGCGTGGCTCCTCTACGTCGGTAACCCCACGAACCCGCCTATGATTTGCAACTGGCGGAAGCGGGAGCTTTTGCTTCTGTACGAAGCAAACAAGGTCATTTCTTCTTCTTCTTCTTCTTCTTCTTCTTCTTCTTCTTCTTCTTCTTCTTCCTCTTCTTCTTCCATTTTTCTTTTTCTTCTTCATATACATGTTATTATTCTTTTTCTCCACCAGCTCCATCTTTTTTTTTTTTTTTTTTTTTTTTTTTTTTTTTTTTGTTTTTGTTTTTGTTTTTTTTGGCATCTTCCTTTTCTTTATTTTGCATATTTACTGCATGCTCGCCTGAAACGTTAGAAGAAGAATCAAAAAAAGGGCCCGACTGAGCCTCGCTCTTCGGGCAGGCCAAAAAAACTGAGATTCGGTAGCAACATTGTATTTAATGAAAAATGAAGGATGTATGTAATATTGTTTGGTTCTTTGTGCAGAATCCATCGACGTCGACGATGTTCCAGACGTTCCAGACGTCCCTGAAGAAGAAGAGACCCCTGAGCCTCCTATGCCTAAGGGGTCCAGCAAGAAAAAGCCAGGTACTAGCAAATTTCATCTTTTTTTGTGTGCTTTTTTTTCAGTGTTTCTAATTTCTGACGTGACTAGGCAAGCCGAAGTCCAAAAAGCCCGCGGTCGACGCTGATGAAGTGGACATGTCGTTGGAGGTATAATCTTTCCTACTCCTTCTTCTTCTTTTTCTTTTTTTTTGTGAGGGGGGGGGGCCCGGGGGGGGGGGGGGTCAAAAGGTCTCTTTGGGCGCCGCAGCATATAGTTTAGAGAGGGGAGTATAGCTACTAGCTTTAGTATGGCTAGCTAGTGTGTGTGGCATTCTATCAGTGAGCCTTTCCCTGTCTTTTTTTTTCCGAGTATAATCTCTCTAACGGGAAGCGCTGACATTTTTTTTTCAAACTTTATTATTATTATTATTATTATTATTATTATTATTATTATTATTATTATTATTATTATTATTATTATTATTATTATTATTATTATTTAGGGAGTACATAGGCCATCGGTCCCTTTCCATGGGCTGATTGGTATAAAGCTCCTAGAGTGATGTTCTATGCCGACTTCCTTTATTCCACCGATTGGTGTGGAGACTTTCCTTATGGAATGGAGGACTGGATGCACATGGCCTTTTGTCTCAGCAATTGGCAGGAGATATACTATTATTATTATTATTATTATTATTATTATTATTATTATTATTATTCTTTGTTGTTGTTGTCGTTGCTGTTGGTTTGTTCTGCCACTGCCTTGTTCGCAAGAAATGAACGACTTCTTTCAAAACAACGGCGACCGGTATTGTATTCAGGGTAGTTCGTCCGCCGGCGTGTCGAAAGAAGTCGTTCAGGATCTTGTGAACAAGGCAATGTCAGAACAAGCCGCATCCATTAAGGAAATGCTAGCAGAAGAAAGAAAGTTGAGAGAGGAGGAAAGGAAGAAAAAAGAAGCGCAAGATCGGAAGGAAAAAGAGGCGCAAGAGAAGCGACAACGGGAAGAGGAGAGAAGAAAGAGGAAGAATTCGAAGAAGGAGAAGGAGGAGGAGGAGGAGGAGGAGGAAAGCTCAGAAGAAGAGAACGAGAGAGTGAAGAAGAAGATGAAGAAGAATAACAAGAACAAGAAAAACTATGATGATAATGATAACAACAACAACAACATCAGCAACAACAACAGCAACAACAACAACAACAACAACAAAAATAGTAAGAGCGAGAGAGAAAGCTTGCTGGAGGATCTCATCGCGCGGATGGCAGCTGGCGCTCTGTCTGCTGGTAACTCACCTTCCACCCCCCAACGCGGCACCGGTCTCACCGCTCCCAGCTCACCTAACGCATGGGAGTTTGTTTTAGCATCGCTTGCGCTGACTCGGCGCTAACTTCAAATGCACGCACCAGGTAGTTTGCATAGCTTTCACTTTTCTCCTTCATCTGAAAGATGTTTGAATTTGTTTTGTGTTTTTTTTCTTTGTAGTAGTGTAGTATTAATCGTAATTTTTTGCACTGGCAGGTTTGTTATGGTCGAAAGCGTGATTAAGAACGTTTGTCGCGTGCAAGAGTTAAACAAACTTCTAATTTAGTTAGTATGATATTACGGAGTTAGATTTATTATTTCTTTTAGTAATTAAAGAAATTTTGTTGTAGAATCTATGTATTTTGCGTGGCGACATCGCACTTCTCTTCCTCCCCCGTTCCCCCCTCCCCCCTCCCCCCCCCCGGGGGGAATTTATTGTAGGTAAAAGCAATGTTTATTATCATAATAAAGTAAAATGCTTAATGTAAACAAAGATAAACAAACTTAAAAGCAAATTCTGCATGTTGGGCATTGTTATCATCATAGATTCATAGTAGCCGGGACTATGAAAAAGGAGAAAGATTACCGTGTCGGACCGGTTCCTGCCCACCTCTGAAGATGAAGTTAAAGTGTATTACAATTAATAAAAACATGTTTTAATATTATTTTTATATGTTCTGCAATCAGTGAATTGATTTCCTTTCATTTCCACACGTTTTCAAAAAAGTCCATATACTTCATGGAAAATTTCGGAAAAAGGGATACCCCCAAGATTGTCGAATGTTTAGTTGTATGCAATACAATAATTTTCTCACATATTACACACAAGTTGCACAGGTGTGCGAATAGACGAGTGCCGACGGGGCCCGGTGGCGAGTGACCGGCGCCGGAGTTCATTGCTCATTCCAGACATTAGTATTTGAGGTTGTCAAACCGTGACGACTTCACCCGGTTTCCCAACCTGAAATACTACTGAATCCCTTGAGACATTAGTATTTCAGGTTGTCAAACCGTGATGACTTCGCGGTTTCCCAGCATGAAATACTACGAAGATCGCGTCCCTTTCGCTCGTTCCGTTCCAACTTCTACATGCTTCGCTTCAGTTTCTATCTCTATACACTTATATACATAAACATCTATAAGAAGCCGACATGGAGTCCGGCTAGTCGGTGAACGTGCCGCACGGGAGTGTGGAACAACACGGAAGTACGTCAGACCAGCCGGATGTACCAGACAGGCCGATAATTACAGATATCGTGTCTTCGTTCATATATATATTATCTTATTTTATGTTCTTTTTATACCCCTCTACGGGAAGCGCTGTCAAATTTATAATTTCATACTACCGGATAGATAAGTAACATATAGTTCAAGTTGATCATACCTTTTGATAGATCAGTACAGATGGATACATTATCATATGTATTATTTTTATATATTATGGTTACTTACGCGAGCATATATATATATATATATCAATATTATATGTGTATTATGACCATACCGTACTTGCGTTACATACATAATGCTACTCAACATAGGATAGGGGGTGCGTAGGACCTAATCCTCTTCTCGTCGACCAGGCCTAGCTTAACTAGGGGGAGCTGCCATGTATGTAATCTAGTTGATGCATACTTGCCCTAGCAAGCCAGGTAGCCACCATCGACATAACCTCTTGGAGAGAGTGAGGGTAAGAGTGAGTAATATTATTATGTTTTAAGTCTGTGTTTTTATAATTTTCACAGAATAGATGTATTGGGACCTACAGTTAATTTAATAATTTACTTTCATCCAGGGGGAGTGTTAGACCTATTAATATAATTAACCGGATAGTCAGTATGGGCCGGCATATGTAATGTGTGTCGTTAGAGCCATTACGTATGTCCGGCCTAGTATATAATGGAGCAGTCCCTTGGCGCCCTTTTCTCAATAAAGTATTTACTGTAGGACACAGCAAGTATACGGCAGATTATTAAGTTAGTCTCACAAAAAAAATAGTTGATGTCTGTGACTTCAGTGTCATACTTTTAAGTCACTTCCAGAAAAGCTATGACATCGTGGTTTCAACTTCACATATCGCTTCAGCAACTCTTGATTTATCAATGTGTAGCGTAGGATAGCATTTTACGATTGATATATATTAATACTCAGATGCGGTATCGGAATAAAAACGGCCCCCGGGGTACGAGGCCCGACGGCATGGGATCCCTCGCCGACTGCATCGCTCGCCTGCTGGCAGGACAGAAAACCAAGCAGGGCGCCCCGAGAGCCCCCTGGGGGTGTAGTTCTTTTTACAGGTTGGGCCCAAGACAACCGCCGGCAACAGTACGACTTTGTAACAGAAGGCAGGCCAGTCTGTGGCTTGCCCCGCACATTCCTGTGGTCGGGAGAGAGGAGGTGGACCGGGGGGTGGGGAGGAGGGGAAAGGAGAACGGCTTGGGAGGATTTGCTTAGCGGAGGGAAGAGAGGGGGGCAGGAAGAAGGCATGGCGCAGCACAGTCAGTGGTGCCAGGCCTGTCGCGTGGCGCCACCGACCGGCGCTCCCGGCCGTCTCGCCCGACCGGTGGCACCGGCCGGGGGCGGATTTGGGAAGAACTAGGCAAGTTAGCGTCGAACCCACTTACTTTCTTTCAGTGTCTTGACTTTTGTGACTTTACATTCAATTGTGGACACCCAAAAGCTTTTCCATTTGCGTTTCCACTCGCTGTACGTTCTCCCGTTCTTGGGAGTGAAAAACCGTTTATGTTTCAGACTTTATTGCCTGCACTGTGCTGTAGCAGGTAGTGAAAGACCTTCTAGGGTTGAATCAGTACTCGGCACGGTACATGGTTAGACTAGGAAGGTCTATGGTTGGGTAGGGGCTAGCTACCCCTTTTAGTTTGTGTAACACCGACCAGGGTAGTGCCCGAAAACGGGGGACAAGCCTACAAGATCGCGAAGTAGGGTGTGTGGGAATTATGTTCCACCCATATAATGTGTTGGAGGGATTAACTTTAGTTACCCCCAAGTTTGTTTGCTCTGACGATAGCATGAGTTTGGAAGACTTTGACACGGGGAGGCACCTGAGGCTGTTGAGCTAGATATGGCGAACCCGGACACTTTTTCCCTTTAGGGATGGGGAGGCACCTGAGGCTGTTGAGGAGAACCCAGACACTTTTCCTTTAGTAGGGGGGGGGGGGGAGTCTACCTCTTTCCCTCACCCTTTAGTATGCAGTATGGTTGGTGGTTGCCTTACGGGGATAGTTGTGAAGTGCAGCAGCAGTGTAAGCTAGCACTGGAACATATATTTGACTTTTGTTTGTGCATACTTTTCAGACTGGTGTGAAGCATAGTTTGAGCTCCTAGACTTGGGGTGGGGTGCTGGTTGACATTGGACTTTCTGTTGTCAGTTTTGAGGCAGGACGATTGGAAAGTAGTGTGAGGGCCGGCTGGAGTTGTTTGCCGCAGCTTCTCTTCTTCACGTATATTTTGCTCACCCACCCATTGACTCTATTGCACGCTTTGTGGGGCGGTTTAACAGACATATTTCTCCCCTTGTTTCTTGTCTAGTTGCGTGCTAGTTTATGTTGCTCTTTAGGTGGCGATGTTTTGTTTTCTATAGTATTGTAAGAGTCGAGGGACAATCACAAGAGGCCTAAGGCTTACATTTATGGTTCAACCATACACACGTTTTAGTTACAAAGTATGTTAGTGTATTGCGTGTGTAAAGAGCCAAGGGGCGTTAAGATTTTAGTCAAGAGGCCAGGGGCTCATGTGGTAGCCCAGAGCCCACTCCATATCATTTTGAGATGATGAGAGAGAGAGAGAGTGAGAGCACAGATTGAGATAGATATAGGTAGAACAGTCATCATGGCTGGAAAACATAAGCCAATTTCACCGTGTTTTACGGGACATTTTTCATGCGTTGAGCGGTGCGCATGCAGCTGTTGTGTCTTTGATTGACATGTGTGTGGGCTAGCGTTTGTGTGTGGTGTCCGCGAGTTGTTCCTTTACCCCCCACTCCGTGTACATTCAGTCTCAAGCTTTTGCTGAGGTGGGGGGAATGTTTGTTGAGAACATGAATCACACATGCCCATACCTAGCATCTGGCCATGGGTGGATGGTGACTGGCTTTATTTCATTTGTTTATGCTCTCGTGAGTCTCTTGGTTATGACATTAGTTGATGGCTGTCTATGCTTTCTCGTTTTGGAGTTGACTTTGAGACTTTCCCCTTTTTTTTCCTCTGCTTTGGTGTGAGACTTGCTGTCGGTTGGTGAGGCGTTGGGGCCTCGTTTTCTTTTCCTTCTTCACATCCCTTCCTTTTTCCCTTACCCATCTTTTGTTGGTTGGTTCGCTTTGAGGATAGCGGGCCTGAGCTTGGTGTAGTTCACTCGTTGTTTGCCATGTGGGGGAGGAGCGGTAGGTTTGGTACCCTATCGTCCCCTCTCCGTACCAACACATAGGTATCATAGGGAGTAAGGTAAGAACAGACACCTGACGTGGGCCCTTTTTGGGTATGAAGGCCTAGGGGACACAGCCCCGTAGTTGGGCATTTCTCTCGCTTTAATGTTTAATTGGTTGGGGGACACAGCACAGTTCTAGTCATGGGACTTGGTGAGGACAGTTTCGTTTCAGTCTCTAACTTTGTTTATCAGTTCGAACTTTGGTGGATGTCAGGTCGGCTTTTCGTCTGGATGACCTTTTCTGCAGCTTTTCTCTTTCTCTGAGACTCTCTCTTACTTCTCGGAGGAGACGTGCAGCCTTCAGGGTGGCTGCATGTGTTAGCTTTGTTTGGCATGACAGTCTTCTTTGTTTTTGGCATGGAGCGACAGAGCTGGTGGGTTTTTGCAAGTCGCCGGATGGACTGCAGTAGCGCCCGTTTTGTTTCGGAATGGTGCTCAGGTGGCAACTGCGTTCGGCGGGGTAGTTCGCCTATGCCAGGAAGGTTTGGTTTATTTCAGTGATTGCTTTGGTTTCGGCCCGGATGGTTGGACTAGGGCCGAGAGTGGACCTTTGGTTAGTGTACACGCTCGTCGGCGTGGTTTGGACTGGTCTTGCGCAATCATTTGTGCACATAGTGACTTTCAGCTCCTGGTCGGGGCTATTCTTGTGGCGCGCTTGTTGGTTTCGGACATATTTGCCATACTGGCTTGGCAGACAATTTACTTTTGGTTAGCGCGTGGACTTTGAGCTCTTCGGTGGGCGGATTGCAATGCTTCTGTTATCTTTCGCTTCAGTGGTTATTTCGGTGGAGTTGTCGGCTGCGTGGCTTCGGCGCGGAGCAGCGGCGACGATGGCAAGGTTCAACGGTGGGTCTGTCTTCGTGACAGACCCCAAATCAGGCCGCCTCCCCTCCTACTCGTTCTTTGTCTTTGTTGTCGGATGAAGGAGTTCGCTCTTCAGTTTGCAGTTCTAGGCGAGACACATGTTGCACCTGATGTGCATGTTGTGGTGTGAGCCTCAGAACCGTGGGAGCTCCGCAGCGAGCGTGCGGGAGGATGGCGCCAGACACCGCTACTTTGTTTTGGTTCGTCTGCGGTGGTTTCTATCTGGGTCGTTTTCAACAGGCGGTGGTGGCCCCGGTTGTGGGGCATGGCGGACGTCCTTCGTCCGGGGTGGTGGAACCTTCTCTGCTTTGTGATGGTCGGAGCGCAACGGACGTCTTTCTTCTCCCTTCATTAGGGGGGGGGGGGTTGCTTAGATTTCCTATTCGATTGTCAGCGGAGGGTAAGGGCAGTATGATGAGCACATGGCGTTTGGTGCACGTGATGTTGCTGGTCGGCCGGATGTTCTGGAGCAGTTGGCCGCGGGCCGAGGCATTAGGCGTATGTTTGTAGACAGTGGTGGCCGATGTAGGCCAGGAGTTAACGTTGGTCGTTATGACCTAGCAATGTGTCGCGCCGGGTAGGCGCGGGAGGACGGTGGAGCTTCGCTGATGTCGCTACGCGGAAAGGCGCCAAACTGGGCAGATGGCGGCGCGGTGGCGAGCTTTTTGGACGCTAAGTTTTGGAAGTGATCATGAGCGTTGAATCATGGAGCTGGGCGGCGGGGCAGGGGGAGTTCCCTGTAAAGCGGGACGGTGGGTCGCCCTCCGGGGCGGGTCACGCGTCAAATTCAATGTGGACGGCGATTTCCCTTGATTACTTTTATTTTGACTGCTCTTTTAGTCGGATCTCAGGGCAGTGTCTTTTGCTCGTGTCCTAATTTACCGTTGATTGGTAGCGTTTTATGTGTGTGTGAGCGTGTGTTCAGCCTTTATTTCATATGATTGGTGATTTGCATATGCATGGCATCATTGATTTTCTTTTACCTGTTGGGTTTCATGCGGTGATGTTCAGAGTATCCACACTTATCATAAGTTGTTGTAGTACGTAATTAACTTTCGACTTTATCTGTTGCTTGGTGCTTGGCTTAAGGTTAAGCAAGTGGATAGTAACTGCGTGCATTTACATCTGGTAATTGTTAATGCTTTGTCGTTCATTTTGTGTTTGTCGTTTGAAGCGAAGTTAGGTTGTGCAATGTTTTTTGTGCATTCAATCGGTACGTTGATGTATTTCTGTATTTGGATCATATTTGACTTTGATTGTCTGATATACTTTGTTGATGTTTCTGGACAGCCTGTCGCCGGGGGCGATTCAGGAGGGTATGGGATTTCTGATATGGCTTGAATGTTCTTCTTGTCAGACCTAACAAAACTTTCGCTGTTATTAAGTAGTAATTTTGTTCATCTGAGTACAGGGTGAGACTTGTGTGTTGGTTAGTGTTGCACTTCTGATGGGGATAGTTTTGCTCTTTATTCTCCTCATGCGTCGGGCTGCGTCTTTGCTGAAATGTCCTAGGCCCTAATTAAGGGGGAGCATTGGACAAGTTAATTAGATCCTAGTCCACTACAGCATAACCGTATAGTCACAGTAGCTTTACTCTCCTATGTACTTAATACTCAGTAATTATTCCTGTATTACCATATTTTGGTACTGTTGGCGAATTGCCTTTATGTTCATATATTACCAATTTGGTGAGGTTGGTTTCCTTTTTGGTTCTTTTGAATCTCAGTAAAGTCTCAGTAAAATGGTGGTAGACAACTGGGATCCCGGAGCCTCCGGTTAACAGGCTAGTTTCCCTACCCGGACTTTCAATTTTGTACAACGAAATGAAGTATATAACGGAACTAACTTTGAAAAATAGAAATGTAAACTGGAAGTAAAAACTTGAAATGTCTTTAACACAATATTAGTAATTCGGTCCGGTACGTACGGTTCGTTGTCGAAGCAGCCCCAGCCTCCCCTCCTTCCCAGGCGCGGCTGAATGACTCGTTTGCTTTCCTAACCAGGTACGCGCGGGACCCGCGCGCGCGCCTGCTGCTGCCGTCCACCGAGCGCGGCTGTCTGTCGCGGCTGGCGGAGTATTGCTCATTCAGGCTGGACCTCATCCAGCAGTGGTGGAGCAAGAGGGTCATCCTAGCACCTTGCCAAGGGTGTTCGTCCCTCGCTCTAACTCCGCCGAGGCACAACGCCTTCCCGGCGGAGATCTCGTTGCTCGTTCTTCAATACCTGCCAGTCAATGATCTATGGCGCAGGTTTGCGCACCACTGGGCTCTCTTCCGCGAAGCGGGACAGTGCCGTCAGGAGATGCTGTTGCGCATCTTTCAGCAGTGCTTCGGCTCGGTAGCAACGTTCGAACTGCTGTGCGAATTACACTGCGCGCGGCACAACCCGCCTGCGCTGGCCGCGCTCTGTAAGCGCGTTGTGTGGCCCTCGCTGCAGGGAATCGAGCACTTGCGCCAGGAGGTAGACGGCTGCCTCGACCGCGCGTGTCTTAGCCCGGAGCTCAGGCGCCGGTACCTGGCCCTTGCCCGACATTTGCCCACCTACGATCTCTGGCGCCTGTTCCCGCGGTACTGGCCGCTCTTCGCAAGCTCGGATTCGTGTCAGCAGGAACTGGCGCTGCGCCTGTTCCGCCAGTGCTTCAACGCGCTCTGCAAGACCATTCTGCTGCAAGAATTGCACGACGCGCGCGATAACGTGCCCAGGCTGGCCGCACTTTGCCGGCGCGTCGTGCGGCCCTCGCTGCAAGGAAAGGAGCGCCTGCTCCGGGAGGTAGAAGCCTGCCTCGGCCGCGCGTGCGATAACCCAGAGCTTAGGCGCCAGCCTAACCATCGAGTCCGACGTGGCGTTCGACCTCAAGAAGCTGCCGGACTACCTCCGATCTTCTGGGGACTTAGCGGCTCAGTTGCCCGCCGACGCGGACGCCCCGCACACCCTCATCATCCACAGCCTGCCTTGTAGCCATTGGACATCTACCTTTTTTAAGGCCTTGTTCAGGTCCGTCAGGGTCGAGGGTTCCTGGCTAGGCCAGGTGCGGCGCTTGGAGGTGCGCCTGGGCCGCGGCGGGGGGTCAGAAGGAGACCTGAAGTTCGCAGACCTGCCGTTCGAGGAAATCAGCATCCAGTACCACGGCAGCTCCGGGTCGGGCGCGATTTGCGGTCTGTTCTTCAAGGACATGGCGGGCTTAGCCAAGCTGAGCGTCCTGAACCAAAAGAAATTGCAACTGCTGTATTTCGAACAGTGCCAGGGGCTGCACGCCGCGGGCGGGGGGTGGCTAGACGTGCAGCGAGGCGTGGAGCAATGCGAGTTCAAAAACTGTACGGCCCCGGCCGCAGAGATCACGGCCGCGGGCGAGATCGCTTGGGACGAGCTCGCCCCCCACGAAATCACGCTAGCTCATAGCCCCTGGGTGTCGCTCCAAAACCTGCCGCAGCAGGACAGCAAAGAGGGCCTGCAGCTGCTCCTTATGAGGCCGACCGACCAACAGCTGAGCCAGGCCCTGCAGGGAGGCGTCCGTGGCACCCTGCGCCTACGAGAGGTCAGAAGAGTGCCTGAGGTCGAGAACACGCCATGGGACCTGATAGAGGAGGTGGCGGAAGACGAGCGAGAGGAAGTTTTATTCCTCGACTGAAACACAGGGACACCAGAAAGCCCCCAAAGCCCATCCCCCTTCTTCCGTACCGCGCGATCGCCGGCAAGAGCCGCGCTACGTGAAGGGGGGGCCGCCTCCACTTCCTGGACGCCTCCCCTCCCGGGAGAAGGGAACGGCCACTGCCGGGGCCGGACGATAAGGCTGGGAGGGGGAGAGGGGAAACAGGTGGGGCTCTCCTGGCTTCGACGAGGGCCGCGATCATTAAAAGATGGCTGTTCAGGCCGGAAAAAGAAACAAGGCCGGTGCGCCGGAGGTTTTAGTGCCCGGCCAGACCGGGGCGCGGCTCGTGGGCGGCCCCAGGTGCAAAAGCCCAAGATTTTAATCAGGAGGGTAACTGTACGCCGCTCTGCTGGAGCTGGTCGTGGGGTCCGCGGCTGCTGCTGTCCTGCTTGTACTAGGTTGGCGGGGTAGCGGCGGTGGCTGGACCTGAGAGGAAGATGGGAGTGTAGGGAGGGGAGGGCCGGAAAGGGAGCGGAGGCCATCTCAGGAGTCGGGGCCTGCCGACGCCGCGCGGCCGCGGGCCGCCCGCAGCAGGCGGGCCCTCTTGACTTGCACCAAGTACCGGTGTGTCACCAGCCGCAGGACCTCTTGTTGGTACCTATCCATTCGCTGGCTCCGTCAGGCCAGAAGTTCCAACCACACTTCTGCCCCGGCGCACGCCGAGGTCCCGGGCGGCAGGCACCCGAAGGTCATGGCCAGTGCTGGCTGGATCAGCGGCCAATTGTCTTCGCGGGCGTGGGCGTTCTCAAGCCCCTGGGGGCCTAGGGACGAAGCGGTTGCTAGGGGGCGGGCCAGGCCAGTGTCTCGCAGCTCCTGCCACGACCGCCGGCCCCACATCAAGTGTACCGCCGCCCAGTAGACGACGGCGGCTTGGGTGGAGCCGCGCTTTCTCTGTAGGCCGGCCAGCAACAGATCTGCCACCTCCCGCGGCTCACAGGGCCAGGAGTCGACTACACACTGCACACGGACTTCGAAGCCGGACTCCAGATGGTTGAGGTGAGCGTTCTGCAGGCAGTTGCTGGTCTCGTGCGCGCAGGCCAGACAGACTACCCGAGCTGCGCCCGCGGCGGCCGGCTGTGGGCACGGGCACTCGTCGAGGTGGCCGCCGTGCCTCGCCAGCCTGGTACCGCACTGCACATGGAAGGCTAGACACGCCTGGGCGCAGACACTATCTTAGTCTTCGGAGAAATGACGCAGGACCGAAGGCAAGGTGAGCCAGCGGTTCATGCAGACGAGGCAGACGTAGTTGCCTCCGGCCGCGCCCAGCTCACGCCGGAAGGAGGCGGCGAGGGGTAGACGAGAGCTCGGCGGCGTGCCGGCGCGCGCAGCGCGGTAGAGCAAGGCTAAGCCGCTCGCGGGAGCCGGTGGGCCGGGCTGCGCCCAGTCGGGCTGCGCCTGGTCAGGCCCGCCGGCGGCCTGGTGCGGGGCTGGGGGCCGGCCGCCGGGCTTGCTCGCCGCTGGCGGAGGAGAACCGGCTGGTACGGACCAGCGCGCTGCGTAGCTCGCGAGTACTTGGTCCGGGGACCACAGCGGGGCAGGGATCGACCACGAACGGTGGGCTAGGCCGACTGCCTGGGAGGCCGGCGGCGTGGCTTTCGCCTGGACGGGCCAACAGGGACTAGGTAGGGAGCTGAAGGAGGTGACTAACATGGGCCAAGACAGGCTTTGTGCGGGCGCAGCGAAGACCGCGCTCCCGGGCCGGACGGCGCGCGTCGGGGGGGGGGGGGGCGCCCGGGCCCGGCGCGCGTGGCAGTGGAGCCCCGGGGCGCGTCGGGGGGTGGGCCGGGGCGCTCGGCCTAGCGCGTGCCCCCGTGGGGCCCCGGACCGCGCGCGGGGGGGGGGGGGAGGGGGCGCCCCCCCCCCCCCCGGCCTGGCGCGTGTGCCCGTGGGGCCCCGGAGCGCGTGCGCCCCTCCCGCCAGCGGTGCCCCCCTCCCGCCAGCGGTGCCCCACACGCGCGCGGGGCGGTCAGGCGGTCCGGCGGGGGGGGGGGGGGGGGCGCCCCCTCCCCTTCCGCCCCCCGTGCGCTAGCCCGGGGGGGCCCGGTGGTCCGGCCCGCCACCCAGGGCGGCAGACGGTGCGGCCACGCGCAAGGGGGAGGGCGGGCGCCTCATCTTGGCCGCGGGCGGCCGCTCCCCCGCGCCCCGGAACTGCACGTAGCGCGGCGCCCCCGCCGCGTGCCGCAGGGTCAGAGCCGAAGCCCGCCGCCAGTCAAAGCCCGCCGCCTTAGCCGACATGAGGTACAGGTCCCCCGCGTCCAGTGACAAGCGGAGGCGGCGCCCTACCAACGCCTTGCGCTGGTACCAGTGCCAGTGCAGCTGCAGCGGCGCGCCGAGCCTGGCGCCTATGACGCCCGGGCTGTCCGTGTGGCCGTGCGGGTACACACCCTGCCAGCGGCTGTCGGTGTACCAGAGGCCTTGTGCCGGCCCCAGCGGCCAGGCCTCGGGCAACAGGCCCTCGAGGCCGCGCCTCAGCCTGGAGAGTACCGGCAGCCGGCCGAACGCTACCGCGCCGGCCCGGGTGGCGGCCAAGCTCTGTTCCTGGTCGGTGGGCCCAAAGTGCAAGCGGCGCAAGTCCCCGCGCGGGGAACCCGCGCACGCCGCCGCGCCCGGGTTATCCCACGAGGGTGCCGTCAGCTCCCGGACCAGAGCCCCTGCTCCGCCGGCAGGTAGGCCTTGCCTCAACGCGTAGGAGCCCAGCTCGAGCGCGTGCTCGACGCCGCCCGGGACTACCAGGTCGTCGTGGTCCGCGGCCCAGCCGCCCGGCAGCCCCTGGCGCAGGTCCAGGAGCTCGGCCTCCCGGCCTAGCTGCGCCAGCCTGGCCCGGAGGCGCCGTAGTTCCCGGAGGCCCAGGCGGGCCGCGGGGCCCGTCCGCGGGGCCTCGAGGTCAAAGGTCACGGCCAGCGTGTGGTAGGCGGGGAGGGCCGCAGCGCCGTCCTCCATCTGCCGCGCGAGCGGGCCGTGGCGGGGGCGAGAGGAAAGAGGGCCAATTCTGTGGCCCGGGGTCCCGCTACGGCGGACCCCCCGGCTCCGGCTCCCACCGCCCCGCAGCCCTCCCCTCCCCTGCACCCGCGGCGGCGCTCGTGGGCGTCGGCCCGGCGCCGGCGCGCGGTGGAGGAGCGGGGGCCGGAGGTGCTGAGGAGGAGGAGGCTCTCCCCCCCCCCCGGGCGCCCGGCCGACGTCGGGCCGGCCTGCGCGCCACGGGTTTTCGCCAGGACCGCCGCCGGCGTAGCACGCACAGGCAGAGCGGCACGACACCCAGGGCAGGGAGGCGGACGCGCGTGCCGCGAGGCTCGGCGTGCTCGGTGGTGGCACACACGGCGTCCGGGGTGGCAGTAGGGCGGGGGGGGGGGGGCAGGAGGCCCCCCCCCCCCCCCCACACGCGCGTGCCGGCCCCGCCGGCGCCAGTGCGTGGGGCAGGGGGTGGGCGGAGCCGGCCACGCGCGGCCACCGGCGAAGAGCGCCCGAGGGGAGATTCCGCCCCCAGCTGGGCGCGCCGCCCCACTGTTCCGGCGCGCTGGGCGACGCACAGACAGAGAGGCTCCCTGGCTTAGCTGGTTTAATTTTGCCGACCGACCACTTAGTTACGAAAAGAAGCCTGATCTCTGCCATCTGCCGGCTGACCACTTACCCCGGGAGTCTTACCCCTGCCTTCCGCCGGCGTACCACTTACACTTTAAGGGCAGCCTCGTACACTTTTGGGGCCGATATGACACATAATGTCACACATGGCTGGCGTGTCAGCACATATAGAGTAAATGTGCACTTTCTGTTCTACAAGTTCAGTGAAAGTCGCTTCGCACCATGGCCACGAATTACTTGGCTTTTCACCGTACGGCAAAATATCAAAAATTTCAGTGTTCCATTTTCTATTTCTATGTTGTTGTTCAAAGTCCATTACTCTACCAGTAGTTAGTGTTTGTGATTTTTTTTGAGCACGCTTACCCTTCTGTATCGGGAACGCATCCCATGACCAACAAATTGACAGCCAGTTTTTCACATCCTACATACAATTTTCGATGGGAATATGAATATTTGAAAGAAAGTAAAGAGTAAAAAAAACTTTTACTATTAATACTTGTAACTTTTTGAGAGCGAGAGAGAGAGAGAGAGAGGTGGGGTATGACAGGGGTATCATACCCGGGTATGGGACAGGGGTATCATACCCGGGTATCATACATACATCATCAATGACAGGTCCAGGTTCGACACTGGCAGCTATAGTGTCTTACGCTACATACATACATACATACATACATACATACATCTTTATCGACATCATATGGGACAGGGGTATGAGAGGCGGGGTATGAGACAGGGGTATGGGACAGGGGTATACGTAGAGAGGCGGGGTATGGGACAGGGGTATGGGACAGGGGTATGGAACAGAGGTATGAGACAGGGGTATGGGACAGGGGTATGGAACAGGGGTATGAGACGGGGTATGGAACAGGAGTATGAGACAGGGGTATGGGACAGGGGTATGAGAAATGGGGTATGGGACAGGGGTATGAGAAATGGGGTATGGGACAGGGGTATACGTATGAGAGGCGGGGTATGAGACAGGGGTATGGGACAGGGGTATGAGAAACGGGGTATGGGACAGGGGTATGAGACAGGGGTGTGGGACAGGTGTATGAGAGGCGGGGTATGGGACAGGGGTACGAGAGGCGGGGTATGAGACAGGGGTATGGGACAGGGGTATGAGAAACGGGGTATGGAACAGGGGTATACGTAGAGAGGCGGGGTATGAGACAGGGGTATGGGACAGGGGTATGGAACAGGGGTATGAGACAGGGGTATGGGACAGGGGTATGAGAGGCGGGGTATGGGACAGGGGTATGAGAAATGGGGTATGGGACAGGGGTATACGTATGAGAGGCGGGGTATGAGACAGGGGTATGGGACAGGGGTATGAGAAACGGGGTATGGGACAGGGGTATGAGACAGGGGTGTGGGACAGGTGTATGAGAGGCGGGGTATGGGACAGGGGTATGAGAGGCGGGGTATGGAACAGGGGTATGGGACAGGGGTATGAGAAACGGGGTATGGGACAGGGGTATACGTAGAGAGGCGGGGTATGAGACAGGGGTATGGAACAGGGGTATGAGAAACGGGGTATGGGACAGGGGTATACGTAGAGAGGCGGGGTATGAGACAGGGGTATGGGACAGGGGTATGAGACAGGGGTATGGGACAGCGGTATGAGAGGCGGGGTATGGGACAGGGGTATGAGACAAGCGGTATGGGACAGGGGTATGAGAGGCGGGGTATGAGAGACAGGGGTATGGTACAGGGGTATGAGAGGGGTATGACAGGGGTATGCGAGGCGAGGTATGAGGGGTAGCTTATTGCAGAACGCGGGGCATAGTGGAATAATATTTAATCACAGACTAAGTCACTACCTTTACCTCTAGAGGCAAATTCTTCAAATAATCCTCATATCTAGGGCTGTCGATGGCGTCTCCAATACTCTCCAACGGCCGATCTCGAATGGACACATAACCAGGGACCCGCATTGCCTCAGCTTTCTTGTAGTCGCGCTCTTTTGCATCCACCAGGAGCGCACGTCTGGCTGGATGAGCGCGTAGTCCCTCGAGCCAGCCACGAATGCTAAAATCATTAACGGATATGGCGCGTGGACACATACACATGTACAGGGATGTCAGTGTTGCTTGGCCAGCGGCCACAACTTGTATATCCTTGGGTATGCGGAAAGATTAGAGAAGCCAAGAATGCGACAAAATCTTATCTTATCTTCCTTAACCTTGCCGTAACAACAACAAGTTGTACATCCCTGAGTATGCGCTAATGCAAGCATGAGCCAGCCACGAATGCTAAAGTGATAGAGGATATAATGTGGTATGGCGGGAGATAGAGATTACTTCCTGTGATAAAAGCTGAGCGCGTCAGTCCTGGGGCGTCGGCATGTTTGGCACGCTTCCAAGCCGCTTCTGTGGCTCCAATACAACCCTTCCCGACACTGGTTCCTGCAAACTTCCAATTTTTCGAACCCCCCGGTTCCTGCAACTTCCCGAATATCATAGATCAGTGTCTGGAGATTAGGCCCATTAATTCCGTCCGGGCAGATCAACACTCCTAGAATGTCCCATAACTTAATCGCAGCAGTCTTGGACACGGAAGGGTGCTTCTCTTTCCATCTCATCACCAGCTCGAACGCCTCAGCAATGGTCACGCCACCATGCTCTCCCATAGCCCGACCAATCAAAACCGATAATCGCGTGTACGGCTGATGTCGGCCCCGTTCCTCCCTGCCTCCATGCAGGCGTCCGGCGACGCGCTCCTTGGCTTCCCTGCGGGCACGACGCAGCTTCTTGGCCGACATGGCATGAAGATACTCTGCACAAACAAAAATACGAATGCGACCTCATATTACCCTCCCATACCCCAATACACAGAAATTGGAAGCTTGTTGAATAAAGTGCTAGGGTTTCTGGGGCCGCATCGAATAAAAACTGGTGAGGTTTATTTTCTTTTTTTGTCCACACCAGCTTATTTTCGAATTGTCAGTAGCAAGAAATTGGGAGCTTGTTGAATAAAGTGCTAGGGTTTCTGTCCCGAACAATTTATCCAACACATAAATCTAAGTAGTACCCCTCCTTAGTACAATTTATGCAACATAATAATAATCATGAATGCGACTTTGCGACCTCATACTCCTCCCATACCCCTCATACCCCATACATGACATGAGGAGAACCTGCACCGACAAAAATACGAATGCGACCTCATACTATTACCCCTCCCATACCCCACCCATACCCCAATACACAGAAATTTGGAGCTTGTTGAATAATGTGCTAGGGTTTAAGTTTCAAGGAGAAAGGCAAGATGGCGAAGAAGCTGATGATGCCAGCTTCTGGTTTGTCTCCAAGGAGACTCAGCTGCATATATCCAGGCAAATACAGTACTCACGATGTCGACATAGGCAGTCAACGATTATTCTCATCAAAATAGTGGATTTAACGTGGATTTAGGGAAGTCAGAGAAGAATAATCGTTGACATACACCCAGAAATGTTATTGTTGCTTGGTCAGCAGCCACAACTTGTAATATTAACTCTGTGTATTTGCTAATGCATCAGCAAGCCACGAATACTAAAGTAACTGGAACTGTCAGAGCCAGAGCAAGAGTCGGCGCGGCCTCATACCCCATACCCCAAATATGAATGCAACTTTGCGACCTCATACCCCTCATACCCTATACCCCCATACCCCAAATATGAATGCAACTTTGCGACATCATACCCCCGCACGAGAGAGAGAGAGAGAGAGAGAGAGAGAGGAACCGTCAGAGAGTCCTGGAACTGTCAAAGCCAGAGCAAGAGTCGGCACGGCCTCATACCCCTCCCATACCCCATACACCATACCCCTCATAGTACCCCAAATATGAATGCGACCTCATACCCCAACCATACCCCCGCACGAAGAGAGAGAGAGAGAGAGAGAGAGAGAGAGAGAGACCGTCAGAGCGAGTACTGGAACTGTCAGAACCAGAGCAAGAGTCGGCGCGGCCTCATACCCCTCCCATACCCCATACACCATACCCCAAATATGAATGCAACTTTGCGACCTCATACCCCAACCATACCCCCGCACGAAGAGAGAGAGAGAGAGAGAGAGACCATCAGAGAGAGTACTGGAGCTGTTAGAGCCAGAGCAAGAGTCGGCGCGGCCTCATACCCCTCCCATACTCCATACCCCCATACCCCTCATACCCCAAATATGAATGCAACTTTGCGACCTCATACCCCTCCCGTACCCCAATACACAGAAATTGGGAGCTTGTTAAATAAAGTGCTAGGGTTTCTGGGGCCGCATGGAATCTGTTTGAATTTACGCAGGGACTGATAGCAGTTTGAATTTACGCACAAACAAAAAGACAGTTGTAAATGGTTGCTTGGTCAGCAGCCGCAACTTGTATAACTGTGTATTTGCTAATGCATCAGCAAGCCAGGAATACTAAAGTAACTGGAACTGTCAGAGCCAGAGCAAGAGTCGGCGCGGCCTAATACCCCTCCCATACCCCATACCCCTCATACCCCAAATATGAATGCACTCTCTCCTGTCCCATACACCGGGGTATGATACCGGGGTATCATACCCCGGGGTATGATACCAACTTTGCGACCTCATACCCCACCTTGCCACGAATGCTGAAATCATAACGGATGTGCAAATAAACAAAAACACCGAGATGATGTCAGTGTATGCTTGGTCAGCAGCCACAACTTGTATAACTCTGTGTTTGCGCTTATGCAAGCATGAGCGAGCCACGAATACTTAAGTCATAGAGGTATAATAGGGTGGGTCCTACTTGATGTTTGAGACATGGAACATAAGCTGCTGAGGTCTATTTTTTTCTTTTCTTTTTTTGTCCACACCAGCTTAATCTCCACTGCCAGTAGCAAGCACTAAGTTTTTTTTTTTTTTTTTTTTTTTTTTTTTTTTTTTTTTTTTTTTTTTTTTTCTCCCTCCCTCAGAAGTGGTCGTAGTAATCGATACCACAATCACTCTGGACAAGAAAGAATAAAAAATCAGACATAAGCAGACCAGACGGCAGAGGGAAATAGTAGAAGTAGTAGTAGCTGCATACCCCTCATACCCCATACCCTATCCCTCATACACCAAGTATGAACAACAGTTACTTTGCGACCTCATACCCTCGCACGAGAGAGAGAGAGAGAGAGAGGGAGACACCGTCAGAGAGAGTACTGGAACTGTCAGAGCCAGAGAAAGAGTCGGCGCGGCATCATACCCCTCCCATACCCATACCCCTCATACCCCAAATATGAATGCTACTTTGCGACCTCATACCCCACCCATACCCCCGCACGAAGAGAGAGAGAAAGAGACTGTCGGAGAGAGTACTGGAACTGTCAGAGCTAGAGCAAGAGTCGGAGATGGCGCCAGAGTCATCGTCCATGATATCTTGGTCACCTACTTGAAAGAGAAAGATGCGTTTTGCATCAACACTTCGTAGAAAAAAAGGGAACGGGAAGGATAAACTAGTAAGTAGCAGTAGAAGTAAATAGTAGTAGTAGTAGTAGTAGTAGTAGCCCCATACTCGTCCTATACCCCCCCATACCCTCCATACCCGCACAACAGGCTTGAGAGAGGAAGAGAGAGAGAGAGAGAGAGAAAGAGGGGGGGGGGGGAGGGGGGCCGCCACACATACGTTAGACTACTACGTATACAGCTTTACAATTACATATACTCATAACAACATAATAATATATATCACCGCGCAATATATCTAAGCAAAAATATTACTTTTAATAACTATAATACAATATTAATACTGAGCCGCTGAATACATTTTAATATTAATATCTTCCTGAATACGCTCAACTGAATAACTAGGTTTCCACCTTTGATAAAGGTATAACTTACTAGCTATACTTTTCACGTGGACGTTCCCTGAGTCCAATTGTAAAAATTGTTCTCTCAATAAAAGCGACGAAGAAGAGAGAGAGAGAGAGAGAGAGAGAGAGAGAGTAGTAGTAGTAGTAGTAGTAGTAGTAGTAGTAGTAGTAGTAGTGGTGGTGGTATAGTACTAGCAGCCCCATACCCCTCCATACCCCTCCTATACCCTCCATACCCGCACAACAGGCTTGAGAGAGAGAGAGAGAGAGGCAAACCTTCCAAGAAAGAGTCTATAAATATAGCTATATGAAGCTGAAACCCGACTGTTGTAACGCAGATGACCTCAGCGAATCCTTGGGTTCAGCTATATCTGCGTTACGTAAATCACTTTGACAAATTTTGACTTAAGAGTAAGCAAGAGGAAACAGTACCTTCAGGCAAGGAATCATCACTCGATTCCTCAGACAATACCGTACCGCGACGAGGAATCATCTTGAGAACCGTTTGACGACTCCTAGTATGCTCAACGAAATTTTGAGTAGCGGTGGAGCAGGAGGCGTCACACACAGCTTGAGGTAGCAAAAGGCATCAAAGTTAAGCCAAAGCGGCAGGGTTGCTAGTATGTTAGCAAGGTTGATGTAGGGAACAAGCAAGAGGGGATTCCCAAACAAAAAGTGCTGCGCCAAAAAAGGGGCTTGGTAACCGCTACAAGGTACGGAAACGGTCCGTTTTTGCACAATGTGGAGGTTCCGGCCTCTTGAAACCAAAAATCTCAACAAAAAGTCAACGCAAACAACGGCGCTGAATGGACGCACAAATGAACCCGGCTCAAAAAGTCAGAGGGCGCTGGCATACCTCCCGCCTTGGGTTTTTGCCTTGTGTCGAGACTCGAGAGTCCCCGAACGGTCAAGACATCGACGTTCTCATGTCGTCGCCTCAAGAGGAAGGTACCAAACATTTATTGCAGTGTGAACCTCTCTCTGTCTCGTTTCTCTCTGTCTCTCTCTGTCTCACTCTCTCTCTCTCTCTCTCTCTCTCTTTGTGAATCTCTCTCACTCTCTCCCTCTCTGTCTCTCTCTGTCTCTCTCTCATCTAGATACTGGAAAGTACCAAAGCACATCAAAAGAGAGCGACCGATGCTCGTCTCACCGTTCCCAGGCATCCAGAGACTATGGGACCTTGTCAAGGACAAGGAGGAGGATAAGTTACCGGTATAGTCTCTCTCTCTCTCTCTATCTCTCTCTCTATCTCTCTGTCTCCCCTCATAGTATACCCTCCCATACCCCTCCCATACCTCTCTCTCTCTCTCTCTCCCCTCATAGTATACCCTCCCATACCCCTCCCATACCTCTCCCTCTCTCTCTCTCTCTCTCTCCTCTCTTTCTCTCCCTCCTCTCTCTCATCTCATCATCTCTCATCTCTATCTCTCCTCATACCCTCCCATACCCGTCCTATACCCCTCCCATACCTCTCTCTCTCTCTCTCTCTCTCTCTCTCTCTCTCTCTCTCGATTTTTTGTTCTTGTGTGGCCGGACTGCTTGCGTTTTGGAAATTTATTGTTTGTTTTTCATTCCTGATGCATGTGGATGGTTTCTCTTTCGCTCCTCCCGGCTTCCTGTTCACTTTACTGCATTTTGCCTTGGGCTTGCCTTGTGTGTTTTCCATACCCCCTCCGACTTGTTTTTTTTTCGTTCGATTTTTTGTTCTTGTGTGGCCGGACTGCTTGCGTTTTGGAAATTTATTGTTTGTTTTTCATCCTGATGCAGGTGGATGGTTTCTCTTTTGCTCCTCCCGGCTTCCCGTTCACTTTACTGCATTTCGCCTTGGGCTTGCATTGTGTGTTTTCCATACCCCCCTCCGACTTGGTTTTTTTCGTTCGATTTTTTGTTCTTGTGTGGCTGGACTATTTCTTTGCTTGTAGAAAAAAGGTGCCAATCATCCCTTAACAGGCAAAAAGATTTACTTCGACACCCCCCAACAAATGAAAAACCACCACTTCAAGAAGACAGGAAAGAAGGACGGTGCCAAACTTGACGAAGAGATCATGCACGGTACCCCCCCCCCCCAACACACACACAGACACGCACACATTTTCACGGTATTGTTTAGTCATGCGTTCCTTCCTGGGGCAAGGCAAAGACACCAAGCGTAAGGTAGCCTGGCTAGGGAGGACGGACTACCCAAAGAACATGCAGAAATTGACCATGGCGATCCTTCAAGCGGTCTTTCTATT